>BQNB010084144.1:0-22356 GCA_026074375.1 Tanacetum coccineum
AACTCCATCTTCCATCTCACTACTTTCTCTCTCTAGAAATGGCTATCATGTGGTTTGACTCACCAAGACCACCGGATCATAGTTTTCGTGAAACCTACAATTGGTATCAAGAGCCATGGTTTCACCTTGGAATCTTTAGTGTTTCGTTGTTGTGGTTTCTTATTTGAGCTTATTGTATAAGGCAAATTTGAAAAATATTTCATTGGGATGAAAACTATTTTTTTTCTTTTCTTTTCTTAAACGTTTGATTATAATATTAGTTTTTCATTTATGTTTTTTACTTTGCCTACAAACGTTTGTGGTCCCAAAACTGTTATAACGAAAAACATATTCAAACCATTAAAAGCACAAAAGTTTATAAATGTTTGTAGAACACGTTTTCAAATAGTATCTTTTGTTGTAGTTTTATAACTTTTGTGTGGCTTTTCTTCTTTATAAACAGCTTACATTAGCAGCTTATTTGTGGTTGTTTAAGTTTTTTTTGGGGTTTGCTTATTTTTCAAGCTTATTTTGTTTCTCATTTTTGTGGTATTACAAGCTTATTAGAGAGCTTATTTTTGGGTTTATTTGCTTCTTTGTGGTAACATTTTGTGGAACGAAACAAAAAACCATCAGCTGAAACGGTGTGAAAAAGAAGGTGCCAACAAGGTGTTTGATATTTTGTCTGAACCAATCTAGCATCAACCGAACGAGTTTAACATTTGGTACAACCGAACAAATTCATTCTTAGTTCACCGATCTAGTTAAGCCTAGTGCTAACCGAACGAGTAAAAACCCTTGAGCACCGATCTAGTTCTTCCTTCAATAACCGATCTTGTTAAACTCTAGAACAACTAAACGAGTTCACGACCTGAACTAGTTTACCGAACTAGTTGAAACCTTTGAGCACCGAACTAGTTGAAACCTTTGAGCACCGAACTAGTTAAAACACTTAAGACCCAAACTAGTCATTTCCTTGAAACCCGAACTAGTCGAAAGCCTTGAAACCCAGTTATACACCTAAAGGAACCGAACTATTCCAAGCCTTTAGGAACCGAACTAGTGCAAGCTTTTGGGAACCGAACTACAAAACTTAAAAGCAACCGATCTAGCAATCTTGTGTCGAAACTAAATTAACAAGTTTACGAAAACAAAATCTCTTGTTTTTAAGTAGTTTTGGGTTTTATGATTTTGAGTATCGATTAATTATGGGTCTTCTAACTTATACCATTGCGATCGTGACACTTTTTCTATCAATGTGGTATATTTGGTTTTCACCGACGATAACTGTACGACTCCGAAATATCAAAATTCAAAAAACGTAACCATTTTTATATATTGAAACGAAGAAGAAAAAGAATAACGAGGGAAACATGTTTTTTAACTTTTTATAATTCATAATTTGCACTTTTGGTCCCTCAACTTCATAACATTTTTCACTTTTAACATTTAGGTTTTAAAAGTTTTACTATTAGGCCCTAGCTTTTAAAACTCTTTCAACTTTACCCTTTAGACTTTAAAACATTTTCAAATTTAACCTTTATTTGTTAAAACTTTTTACTTTTAGTCTTTTATGTTTCCTATTTTTTAAGTTAGTTAGTTAATTTTTATTTTTTAAAAATAGTTTATCACCATTAGTCTTAATATTAATTTTTTTTATATAATCGCTAATTAAGCTCAAGTACATTAACGTTAACAACGATTTCACCAACAATTAATTATTATTTTACGGTTTCTTCTTGATTTTGTAAAATCCCGTGAAAGATTTAATTTTTTCTCGGTTTAAATCATAGATTTGTAAATTCTAGTGAACGTTAATTGATTTCAAACCACAACAAAATCACTTAATCTACTATAGATCCTTATATTTCATTTCACATATTGAACTTCAATGGAATCTTTAAATTTTAATTCTCAAGAGAGAGAGAGATGCATCAGTTGAAACAAATGCAAGACATGGCAAAGGAAAGTTGCATGATATCATTTTGCCTACTTCATTCACATCTCAAGGTTCTTTCAATTAAGGGAGGATTCGAACATGTGTGGCACTATTTGATCAAGATAATCAGACTTTCACAGAATTGTTGTTACTAAATTTAGATAATCTAGAAAAGCAACTTGATAGAGAGGAATTTTAAGAAACTAAATCCATTGGTGCGTTTAGAGTACTCATGAAACAGTTTCAAACATTCATCAATTTTCGATACTGTTTCGATGATTTTGATGGTGCAATGATATGCAAGTCCTTTCTAGAATACACTCGAACCGAGATTCAAAATTTCCGTGATACAGTGATCCAACACATGGAATCCGTTAAGAAGTCTATTGATGAAAGAGCACAGCATAAACAAGAAAATAACATAAGGGTGAATGATAGAGTGATGCAGTCAAAAGAGGGAAAGGTAGATTCGAGTAACGCATTAGATGCTGGTTTGGTTGTTACGAAAAGCAATGAGACAGAATCAGTAAGGCATATTTCAAGCAGCAGATTCGGGAAAGATACACGTGTTGAGGATGCAGATATCAACTTTGTGAATGACAAACACCCATTAGCTGAGGTACAATTGACTGTTCAACATGATACTCTTGCTAATGAACAACAACATTCTGTGCAATCTGAACCCATTTATGACACACATCTGTTGGAAAAGGTTGATAGAAAACCATTCCTGATTCAACAAATATGTGTCATAGGGGAGGAGAGATTGAACAGAATGCTGAAAAATGTCAAGTTTCATGTCCTTTACTTGATCCATCATTTGATAACATGACAACTGAATTTTCAAACCAATCTCTCGAGTCTGAAAATATTTTTCTCAAAAAGACCGTTGCCCAACTTCAAAAAGACTTTTCAAGAATGGAAACACATTGTGTTAACATGGAACTTAAATATCAAAATCAAGCTTTAAAAGACGGGCAACATGGTCAAATTTTGAATGAAACAAGTAATAAAGCCAAGATTAACAAGGAAATTGAGGTACTTGAAAAGATCAATATCGAATTGGAACATAGTGTGGCTAAATTACTTGCAGATAATGAGAAGTTGCATAAGGAAAATGAGCATTTAAAACAGACTTACAAAGATCTTTACGATTCTATCAAAACGACACGAGTTCAGACAAAAGACCATAATGACTCACTGATTGCTCAAATAAATAGTAAGACTGTTGAAAATGCTGATTTAAAGGCTCAGATTCAGGAAAAGGTTTTTGCGAATGTAGCGTTGAAAAACGAATTAAGAAAGTTAAAAGGAAATAGCGTGGATACTAAGTTTGCAAAACCATCAATCTTGGGGAAACCGGTTTTACAACCACCCAGAAACCAATCAGTTGTTAGACAACCGAATGCGTTTAAATCTGAACGACCTAATTTTTCAAAACCACGGTTTGCCTCCCAAGTTGATGTGAATAACGTTTTGTCAAAACCAGTCACTCAACATTATTTGCCTAAGGGAAGAGAATCTGCTTTTGCAAAACCTAATCATATGATTGCATCTAGCTCATCTAGGAATAGTTCTAAGAACATGCCAAGATTTAGTTCAAATGACATGGTTCATAATTACTATCTAGAGGAAGCTAAGAAAAAGACACAAGAAAGAGATAGAAAGTCAACAACTAGTGTAATGCCATCTGCTAAATCACAAAACACTACTAAGAGTTGCAAATCAAAACCTAGGAGCAATAATCAAACATCTAGGGTTTTGCCAACATCTAAGAGTAGTTGCCCAACGACAACTGTTATGCCAAAAGCAGATCACTCTAGGAATTCTAGTCCTTTCTCTGACTTCAAACACTTTGTGTGCTCAACTTGTCAAAAGTGTGTCTTTAATGCAAATCATGATGCCTGTATAACAAAATTCCTGAAAGAAGTGAATTCTCGTGCTAAGATTCAACCCAATAAGACTAGAAACAGTAACAAACCCATAGATCCAACGAGTCACACTCAGAAACCTGGTAGGAAGATCGTTACAGGACATAGTTTTTCTCCCAATAAGTCTTCCGCTGTGCATGAGAAAACAAACACTCCTAGATCTCACCTTAGGTGGATACCGACGGGGTAGAATTTTTAACACTACTGGTCTTAAGTGGGTTCCAACTGGAAAGACATTCACATCTAGCACAACAAAGGTTGATTGTGAACTCCCAAATGGTTCAAATGATTATATCACTAACCCTTATAAATGCGATCAAACTCTCAATGTCAGTGCAGGTACTCTTAACTTAAGTGCAGGTACATTTTGCAATCCTAAAAAGGAAAGACTCGGAGTTTGTTTGCTAAAAAAGGTGATATATCAGAAACCAAGGGTTCCAGGAATTTATGTATGATGAACAAGGACTATGGCTGTTGATTAATTCAGATCAACACTCGTGCTTCATGATAATGGCGTCTGTAGATAACACTTCAGACCCCGTTCCTCAAAGAAAAGAAAGGTGTACGTTTCAGTGCGCTTTATCTTCAAAAGAAGATAAATCTTCTTGTATCCTAGGTAAATACTTAAAATCATAAAAACACAAAAAGATTTTTTATTTTTATAAAATTTTATAAAAACAAAAGAGAAAATTATAAAATCAAAAAATACAAAAATATGTATCTCTGGCATGTCTTCTGAAAATCAATAACATTTACGGTCTTAGAAATGTCATTTAATAATGACACGAGGCTGTAAATGAAGTTCGAGCAGAAGATTATTTTTTGGTTCAAAAGCTTTCAAAACCTCCAAAAGGCTTGCTATAAATTCTGATAGTAACTGGGGGTCATCAATCTTCAAGCATGTATGTCGTCAAAAAACACCTGGCCTCACAACGGGAAATTTTATGTTTCTGGAATGAATTATTTTATATTCATTCAAAGGCTTGTGTTTACTTTGCAACACAACCTGTGCTTTCTTTATTCCATAAGTGTACGTGTCAGTGCATTTATGTGTCAAAATAAGAGAAATCTTATTTTTATTTATAAAAAAGTTGTCTTCATAATGAATCAGTGTTTTTAGCAACTACAAAAAGATTTTTAATCATAATTCGACCACTCAAACAAGGAACAACATCTCTTTAAAAAAAAACGGGTCATCCATTTGAGGGGGGAAGAATGTGTCATCCAATAATCTTTTAAAACGGTTTTAAAAATAAGTCACGGAATAAACGGATAAAGTTTTTGATAATGACGGATCATAATTTCAAGGGGAGTTAATTTATATTAACTATAAGAGCTTTAGATGTCATTTATTTCAAACTTTAGGGACTTATTTGTAATTTAAGACTTAGTTGATTCTCACAGAATAAATTTAAGCTTATCAATTCTTCGAACACGATCTCAAGTATAAGTGCGTACCAGGTTTTGCTGATTCCTGAGTATCGAACCAGCAAGGGTGAAGTAATAAATACACAAAAAAGATAATGAGTACACGTGAATAGAATTCAATACCCTATTCATATCTTAGGTCCATTCCTGAAAGACACAGGACCTAACCGGAGAGAAAAATCAGTGTTTATCTTGTTACTTCTGGTGCACTATTTCAACAAATGGGTTAAAGGATATCTTGTGATTCCAAGTATGCATCATTTAAGATCAATAGGGAAGTGGTTGTAAGAAGATTTATCTAAGCGTGAGAAGATTTGGTTACTGATTCAATAAATCATCCTCAAACGGTAATCACAAAGCTTAATTTTTTTAAAAGAGAGTAAATATTGACAAAAGAGGTTACACAATAGGTTTGATAAGTATGATGATTCCTTAAGTTAGTCAGTATTCTGCAGAAAGAAATGAGTACATTTGGGACTTAGTTGACTTAGGTGTTTTCATTTTGACTACTTTGAGGGAATAATTGTGACATCCTGGACTTAGTTGACTTTGGTGTTTCAATCTATATCATCATTATCATGTAAGGAGAAATTTGGACATCCGGGACTTAATTGACTTTGGTGTTACGGTTTCGAATTAATTGTGTACTTCGGATATCATGTTTTTTTTACATCAAGACTGTTTGAGGCTGCTTGCAAGAAAGCTTTGAATCTACTCAAGAAAGGATAGCATAATTTTGGGGAAGCTAAGACAAATACTTATGAGAGACTACGGGGAAGACCTATAGCTGCTACAAAGAACCATATGATTCGATCATAAGATGTTCTCATCATCAGGCAAACCTCGTATATAAATAAATCTTGTGAATATATAAATGTGTAGTGAAGACTTGAAAATTAGGCATATATAGTGTTTGAGTATGAATTTTCAAGAATTTCTTAGTAAATTCAAAAATTTTCAAATTAACATACTCAAACACCATATAATTCTCTCATAATTTGAGGGGGAGCATAAAAAATGTTCCTATTACGGCTTGTTAATAATCGTAACATACTTCCCCTAAAAAAGAAAAAAAAAAAAAAAAAAAAAAAAAAAAATAAAAAAAAATAAAATAAAAAAAAAAAAAAAAAGCAAGTTATATTTGAATCAATTGATATCCGAAATATCAAGAGATTTAATATTTTTTATAAGGAGAGAGAATGTGATTAAAATATATGGCTAATAATGTGATTTTTTAAGATCTTAAGTGTACGCTTTCCTATATATGTGCTAAACTCTTTCGATTAATCGATGCAACGATAGAAGGGAGCAAATGGATACGTGATTGGCTGAAATTGAAGTACCAAAGACCGACCATTTTAATTACCGATAATAAAAAATAGAGATATAAGGTGGTTAATTTAGATCCATTCCATGACTAGCCAGAACGAGGGAACACCCCAGGGATAATCCACTAGATAGTGGTAGTAGCCCTTAGGTTTATGAAAAAAGGAGTAAAAGATGAATTCAGGAAAAGTGCCGACTGATATGGAGCTAATACGAACAAACCCAACAATGTTACTAGTTATGAAATCTCGTAAGCGCGAAGGGGCTTGAAGAATTAAAAAGAAAAGTTAAGATAGAGGGTGAGAAAAAGAAGCCCTCCTCACACTTAGGCAAAAACTGGGTCAATACATCTGCTGTCAAGAATCACAAAGATGATTGCTGACATTGAAGACTGACATCATGGACCCAGTGATGCAATGCACAGCCCTCCCTAGCTACTCAGAATCTCTTAAAAGATTTTTGTTTCATTTTTCACGGAGATTACACGCATTTCTATCAACTTTCTCACTCCGAGTTATTGGTATGAGAAAGGTGGCATCTGCTCCAGCTTCGATCATAAAGACCAATTTCACATGAGGTCAGAGCCAAGGAGAATCATCACATAAATCTCATTAGACACTTGCAAAATTATGCGAGCTAAGTCACACATTTGAATAACAAGATATATATTAAGAGTCCTACGCATTATCCTTGTGATCTTGCCAGAACATCAGAGTGATACTTAAGTATTCACAATGACGATGGAAATCCTGCTGGTAGGTGACTTGTGCGATTCTTATGAATCAAACTTGTGACAATTGGAAAGCAACAATGGTGCGATTCTATTGAATAAACTTGTTCAGTTATGGATCGACGATTAATAATTTTGAATTGCTTAAAACTTCGATGTTATCACAAACCAATTTAAGCAATACACGCGATTGATTTTCAATCAAAATTTCCTATTCAATCGTGAGACAATAACTCACTGTTCACGCATTATCGTGTTGTCTGCTTTGAGACGTTCCGATAATGAGAACATGCTGAGTACGATGAATCTAATACATATGTGTTAGAAAGATTCAATACTACAAGCTGGAAATCCTGTCAAGGAGATTCTTCTTAAATTGAATCTACCTGATCACAAGTTGGTCCTCAACGATTCGAAGTTCCTCAACCAAACACGGCGAATGACAAAAGCCAAATTCGATCCCCCATTTTATTGCAACTGTTTATTGCAAATTCAATATAAAGATGTCATGGAGGAACCAGGTTCCAGCCTTACTCACAGATTCATACACATGCTCATACCCGAGCCGACAAACATCAAGACATCATGAAAGCCAAGTACATGTTCAAGGACTTCCCGCTACACAGATACCGACGTCATCTTGAAGCGACGAAGCATTAAAGTCAAAGAATTTCAAATAAGTTTCCGTCACTCTGATAACTGAACGTTTTTCTTGAAGTGACGAAGTGTTAAAGTTAAAAAAGTTCAAAAAAGATGCATCATTAAAGCTTTCAAGCATCAAATCAAGAAAGGTATGAGCATGTCGGTCTAAAAGTCACGAGTTCACAAGATGGCAAAGTTTACAATATGGCAAAAAGAAGATATGCTTGTTGAATGATCTCATTGTCACATATTACATACAAGTCAAGATAAAGAACAAGCTCAAGCTAAAGTCAAATGATCATACACAAAGAAGCAAGACAAAAGATCAACTATTACACAAAAAGGACTCAAGATCAAGATAAGAAGCTTCAACGATTAATGATCAAGGTCACAAGGAGAGATCTCTATGATCACCCCTTAGGGGGAGATTGTTAGAAATACAGAAAGTGTTGATCATTTATGAGACCTCAAATATCGTCCCTTAGGGGGAGATTGTTAGGAATTCAGTTTTTAGTGAAGTGACGATCATTATCGATCTCACGAGCCTTTATAATAGTTAGATAATTTTATGTAATAGTTAGGAAGCTAACCGGGCCAAAGCATAGAAAGCCCATGGCAAGCCATGGAAAGCTCAATTTATCCTTTGTATAAAAGCCCTCTCCACACATGGAGAGGGTGTTGGTTATCATTCATTTTTCATTCTAATCTAATCTTTTCTTTTTGTTTTACTTTCTCTCTCTACTTTCTCTCTCTAGTTCATCATTTGTGTGAAACTTGGAACCTACATAAAGGTTATTTAGTTTTGTGTACTCGTATGATTTTATTAAATCACCTAATTTTGATCGACTCTCTTCTGCAATATGAATTGTCTCTTCACTTTCAGGAGCAAACATATTTGCAAGATCATTCTTATCATATTGCACATTGTACAAACATGGTTTTTCCAATTGAGCTTTCTTGAGGTACTCAAGATTTACATGACTTATCGAGCATCTACCATTATGATACGAACTCGGTTTAGGAGTTAACATAAAAACAGTTTGTGCCAACTGACTTGTTTTATAAACAACATTACTTAAAACCTTTACTTGATTTTCTAAAGAAATTTGTTTATCTATGTCTTTATCTTCTCGTGCTTTGAAATCCTTTTTCAATTGCTCTTTTTCTTTCAAAATTTGAGAAATCCTACTTTCATGTGTTGAGATATGGTTTACAAGCTTGACATTTTCTTCTTTAACACAAAAAGTTTCATATGATTGAGTTTTTGAAGATTCATTATGTAGTCATTTAGTTTATGCCAGTAAACCAAGAGCTTTTGTACGTTCAAGTTCAACTTTCTCTTTGTCTTTATGGTTTGTTTGAAAATTAAGTATACTTCTCAACTCAATTCTGCAAGAGAAAATACCTTGATGGCTTTTCTCAAAACCTCTTGAGAATAGAGATTTATTGCTTCTTTAATTGCCTATGTTTTTATTTTGTACTCATCAACATCAAGTTTTACATTATGAAATTAAAGAAGCATGCACCACACTCTCATTCTCATTCACCAACATTTTAATCAACCTTTCCTTCATTGTGCACATATTTTAAGAAACAAGAGTGTCAATCTATCGTTCTTTTCCACAAAAAATGTATCTTTAATGGATTCAGTGTTCATAATGTTTGTGTTTCATTGGCAAACACATTATAGTCATTGTTAGTATGTACCTTTTCTAATGGCTCAACATCAAAGTTAGTCCCTAAATGTCCATCAACAGCAATTAAGACCTCCTGATCTTTGCCATGTACATGTAATTGCATTCCCAGTTCTTGTTTATCTAGCTCTCATCAAGTATTGGTGAAGCCATTCATCCTGTTTCTGCACTTAGAGGAATACCTTTTAATTCTTGTCTTGCATAACATCACTTCTCATTGAATACTCATAATCTTGATCCTTTTGGTATTCTGCACTCCTTACAAAATGTCAAAACCACTGAATTGAACATGGTGTTCCCAAACTGCGAACTAATTGATTTCCTAAAGTTTCCTTTAGTCCATCAACTGTAATCAATCCTCTGAATCCCGACTGACCAGCTGTCTGTCATTTCTAGTTTCTTAGCAGAAGTATCCACAATCTTGTTCTATAGGTGTTGAGAAGTTTTAAGGTTGTTGATGGATAGGTTGTATATGTTTCTATAAAGTTTTTGCAAGATTTCCAAAACTTATCATCATTAGCTTATCTCTTTGAGCCTGTATTCTTCATCACTTGTCTTCTCGGGATGCTGACACCAAATTGCGGTGAAGGTGGTTTATGACAATTTATTATGCTTTATATCTTTGTAGTAGCATGAGTTCTAGTTGATGGTGTTTATCTTGATGAGTGTGCATGGGTTTTGTAAGGTTTGAGTGATGGATTATAGTCATCTGGATTATTGAGTAGCAGTAACAAGTGTAAGAGGATTATCATTCTAGCTATCCTTTCATCTCGAAAGCTTATTAACTTCATTCAGGTACTGAGCTTAGAATGTCAAAGACTGTATGATATGATTCGATGTCCAAGTTATTAGCTTGTTTGACAATTGTTACAAATCTTGACCATTCTGGTTGAAATTGTTGTAGAAATTGAACATTCACCTGCATGGTGTCAACTTTTAATTTGTTTCTAACCATTTCATTCATCATCTTGTAGAACCTTGAGTACTACAACTCAATTGATTCTCCGTCCCTTAAAGTATATTTACCAAATTCCAAGAAGAACTTTGTCTTAACATCCTGTTTGTTTATGGACTCTCCTTGTTGCAATCTTTCAATGCAGTCCACATTTCCTTTAGCACTAAGAGCATGGCATCCACAATGGAGCAAATGTTTTTTATCTCCAATTTCATTGAGGTATCATGGTGGATTGCTTCAGCTTTAGCCATCAATCAACTTTCTGTACTCCAAGAATGGTGTTGATATATGTTCAAGCTGACCACTTGTGGTTTCCATGATTATCACCTTCTGCTAGAACTGCTGAGGAGTGACAAGTTCGTTAGGATGTAAGACCCCTTTTCAATGCATAGCCTGAGTTGATCTTTGTTCCCGGGGATTTATGTCACCGTATCTCTAAAACCGTGAACTCCATTAAGCAAAGTTTACCCGATTCAGGCATTGGCAAACGTAATTTGACTGTTGTTGATGGAGTGGACATGATGAATGACTTGAAGTGATGTTTTGAGAAATAAAAGTAGTGACGAATCTTAAGTAAGATCTATAGATGTTGTTGATTTGTTGATTTGGGTGTGTTGTTGTTTAAAATCGTGAAAAATTTACAAACTTTCGGAAGTTAAGTGTCGTTAAGTAAGAAACTTGTAAGCTTTTATTATTTTTGAGTGATTTTGATTGAAAAGGACTAACGGTGAGATATTTTGTCGTGAAAAGATCAAGTCTTGAATGTAAATATCACACGTTAAATCTTAAACAACCCAAGGACGGAAGATGTAATTTCCTTTTCATTAAGGTTTAACAAAAGAAAACTAACAATCGTTATTTAGGAACCAAGGACAAATGAAAAAATGATACGCCAGTAGAGGGTGGAAAACGTAAAAACGAGCTAGGGCTTGTATTAGTTGCATGCATAGAAAAACCTTAACCCTTGACTTATTCTACTCGGTAATACCCGAGTTATAACTCGTTTAAAGTGCTCGATCGCTGGATTCAAGGTTTGCTCGACCTAGTTCGTTCAACCCGAAGGTTCGACTGACCTTGACCGAATATAAAACTCGCTTGACTTGACTGAATCTTATGGTTCACTGAGCTTGTCGCCGAGTCACTCGTATGAACCAGGTTCGTTGCTACCGAATGTTGACGTTCGCATTCAACTATAGTTCACTCAACACTCTAACCGGATCTTGAGACTCTCCTACGACCGAATGAGAGACTTGCTCACTGGACCGAATGTTGAGGTTCACTGAATTCAAAAACAAACCAAGGTTCACTTGGTTACGAATCAATTTAGATTCGATTTTTTCTTCGATAAAAGTAGGATTGCTACTCGTATTGTTCCTTTGTCGCTCGTAACACCTTGTGGTTCGATCAAAACACAACACAAACGCACACAATATAAAAAAAACTTTGATGCTTAAAAACCACAAACACACACGTTTTAATGTATAAAAACATACACTTTTGTAAAAATACTCATTTGAAGATTAAAAGTGAATGTTTTTATTGTTTTAAAAATGAAACGTGATGTTTGGAGTAAAAATAAACCATGAAATACGCTTGAAATAAGCTATACACACACAAAAATCATCCAAATCTACCCCGGGCGCATGATACCACTTGTTATAAAGATCAAATCACATAAACACGGTAGAAATATAAGAAATAAGATTAATGAAATATAGAGAGAAGTTAGAGAGAGAAAGTAGAGAAGGAAAATAAATGGGAAGTTTTATTTCATAAGTGTAAAATGAAAATGGAAAGCAACCAACCCTTCTCATGAAATGAAAAGGGTATTTATAGGCTATTTTCCCTAGATGGGACGCTTACATTCTTATGGTTGGGTCGGGCTTGGCTTTGGTTGGTCTTTTAGCCCTAAACGCAGACAAGGTTAGATAAAACCTCAAGCCTATGAGCGCAACTAGCCTATTACATTAAATACAAAGTTACTAAAATGTAAAGGCCCGTTACATTTAAAAATGTATTTTACTTCCTTTGTTTGACTCAATATTTTGAGGCTAACAAGTTCTAACGAGGACTTAAAACCAGTGTTTCATTTGGAAACAAAACTCGTGTAATCAACGGAGATTTAAAAGTCCTTTTGATTTTCCATTGATATTTGAAACTCGATGTTTCTTGTGAAGTTTTAAATATTGTTGACGAAGAAGATTTTCATTTGTTGTTGAAAGTTGATGTTGCATTTTAAGAATTTGTTTTTGACACGTACGAAAATCTTCCATTGTTTTTTATGTTCAAAGCAGAGTCTTCTTGTTTTGCATCGAAATCATTTCTGATTTGGAATATGTGAAAGGTTTCAAATGACTTTGCTTTGGTCTTCATACTTGTTTTACCGATGTAAAACGAGAGTGTGGATTTCAAAAACTTGATTCTTTTATTTTAAAGCACCTGACTTAAAAACCTTTTGAGTGGTAGGAGTTTCAAAAAGTTAAGATTTCTTAAAAGACTTCCTACCTTTTTGCAAAGAATAGGTTGAACTGAGAAACCTTCTTTGGAAATGATTTAGAAGATTCACCCATGTAAACCTTCTCCAAAACACTTACTTTATATTTGATGAGTTTTTAAAACTTTATGTTTTTCCGTTTTTTGTCCTGTTAGAGAATCAAACTTAGATTTTAGAGCGTTTTGTATGAAAGTTCCAAAACTCAGTTTTCTATAATCCCTTTGGACGCAAAGAAGATCTTGTGATGCCAACTTTGATTTTAAAGACATAATTTGTTTCAAAAATTGATCTTTTTCATTTTTAGGTAAAGACTGTAGAGTGACTGGTTTTGACAAATATTTTTGAATAACAATTTTGGAAGAAACCATGATTTTGAAATTTGAGATTTTATCAAAAGTTTATTCGCATGTGGTTTTCTCAAAATTGAAGGTTTGTGAAACTTATTTTCCACATACTACCCTTTCAGATTTGCCAATTGAGCTCTTAAAATATTATAAATATTATTTTCTTTCAAAATTTGATCTTTTTTAGCTTTAAAATCATCAATCTTACGAGCTAATTGTCGTTCGAAGACAACTTTTGTAATTTCAAGTTTTTCAAAATAAGTTTTGAACTTGGCTGTTTTCTTTGAAAATTCGATTCTAGCATCCTCAAAATCTTTGGTTTGTTGAGCTAAGACTTTTTCAAGCTCAGGAATTTTAGTTTCAAACCTACATGTGTCAGTTTGATAAAGAATATTTTTCTCCCCTGTCCCAGTTCATTATTTGAAATGCCCGTGTTTTGAAAATCAAATAGTTTCTTTGTTTCAGTGTTTTCAACTCTTTTCGCTAATTCATTATCTTGTTTGTGACAATCTAAAATTTTTTAAAAAAATATGATTTGCTTTTTTAAGAAAGCTAGTTGCCAGTGATTCAAAATCTTTTAATTTCGAATTTTCATTTTCTTTTTGAAATTTGTTTGAACTATGAGTATCAATCCTTGAACGTTTAACTGACTCAAACAGATTTTGATAAGTATGTTTCAAATGCTTATTTTATATTCATAGTGATGCCACAAAGTTCTCATTTTTTTGCATTAATGTCAAAGATTTTTTTCTTGAGTCTTATGTTGAAGTGTTATTCCAAAAGAAATATTTTGTGCCTCCAATTTTAAAAAATCCTTTTGAACTTGGGCAATGGTCTTATTGCAACAACTATTTTCAAACTCAAGAGTTTGGTTTAACGATTCAGTTTCTTTGTTCTCAATTAAGGAAGCAAGCAAAGGATGTTTGTCTAGACGTTGTTCAACATCCTCGTCAACCCCTCATTCATTAATAAATTCAGGTTGCTCAGCATGTTGTTTGTCATTAGTACACACATTGCATGTGTAGAATATCTTAACACATGTAAGATAAGATTCACTTTAGGTATTTAAATAGGAAAAGAGATGGTTGGATGAACACTTAGAGAGAGAAAGAAAAAGGATAATATTAGCTTAGTGTAATGTGAGAAATGAACAATCAACACCCTTTCTATGTGTGGAGAGGGTTTATATATGTCATACCAAGGCCGGCCATAGGCCTTCGTGTGCTTGTCAATGGCCAATTGGTCGGTTAGCTTACTAACATAACATTACTAATTACTACGAGCCATGACTACCTATATTGGAAGTGACCGATACTTTTCCGTATTTCTAACAATCTCCCCCTAAGGGAGGTCACTCTAATATACAAAGATTTAAACTTAGCATACTATGCTTTCATTTCAGTCTTAAGCTCGTAGTCTTTAACTTCAATCATTAACTTGTGATTTGATGTAGTGATCATAGACTTTAGATGTGAGCATGTTTGCTTTTATCTGACATAAATGTGAAGAATGGTTGATCCTTGAATCAACCTTTGAGATCATCAACCAAGCATAATCTCGTTTCGCCATCTCGTAAACTTGTGACTTCTGCACCGACATGCTCATACCTTTCTTGATTTGATAATCTTGAAAAGCTTTAATAATGCATCTTTCTTGAATTTCTTTAACTTTAACACTTCGTCACTTTAAGAAGGACGTACGGTATCAGAGTACGGAAAGTCTTTGAAACATGTTACTTGAGCGTCATGATCTATATTATTTGTCGGTTGGGTATGAGCATGTGGCTATGAATCTTGTAAGTCAGCTGGAATCAGGTACCTCCATCACCATCTTTACATATTCCTGAAATAGAACAGTTAGCAATAAAGCGGGGGGACGAATATAGCTTTGTCATTCACCCATGTTTGGTTGGAGTAACCTTCGAATCCGTGAGGATCGACCTGTGATCAGGTAGATTCAATTTAAGAAGAATCTCCTTGACAAGATTTTCAGCTGAAGTGTCGAATCTTTCTAACACATCTATATCAGATTCACAAAATTAGGCATGTTCACTATTATCGGAAAAAAACTTCTCAAAGCAGACATCACGATAAGAGTGAACCAACGAGTTACTATCTCACCGATTGAAATAAAAAATTGATTTGAAAATCAATCGACGTGTCACTTGCTAAAGTGGTTTTGTGACACATCGAGAGTGTTAATCATTTCAAAAAATTCATCAGCAATCGTCAATTCATAACCTAAAACAAGTTTGATTCTTATAGAACCGCACCATTATTTCTTTCCAGTTGTCACAAGTTTGATTCATATAGAATCACACACGTCACATACCATGAGCTTGTTTGATGTTGGCTCAAGCAGGATTTCCATCTTCATAGTGAATGAAATCACTCGAATGTTCTGGCAAAATCACAAGGATAATGCGTAGGACTCTTAATATGTTAACTTGTTATTCACATTGTGTGACATAGCAAGCATGATTTGACAAGTGTCCTAATGAGATTTATGGATGATCTCTTTTGGCTCTAGACTCAATAGTGTACTTTGTTTTTAGTAATCGGAGGCTAGATTAGACTGCCACCTTTTCAATATCAACTAACTCAGAGTGAGAAAGTTGATAGAAATGCGTGTAATCTCTGTGAGAAATGAAACAAAAGTCTGTTGAGAGACCTTGAGTGGCTAGGGAGGGTTGTGCATAGCGTCACTGGGTCCATAACTGTCTTAAATGTCAGACAACAACTTAGTGTTTCCGATAGATTATGTATTGACCCGGTTTCTGCCTAAGTATATGGAGGGCTTCTTTCTTTTCACCCTTTATCCTTACATTTCTTTTTCATTCTTCAACCCCTTCAATGCTTATCGAGACTTCATAACTAACACCTTGTTGGGTTGTTTCCAAGTTACTTCATAGCTTCAGTCGGCATTTTATCCGATCTCCACTTTCTCCTTTTGAATCATACCTAAGGACTTCTACACTAACTAGTGGATATCCCTGGGTAGATCCCTCCGGTTCTGGCTGGATCATGGGATTTGAATACCTATGCCTAACCGCCTTATAACTCTATAAATTTAAGTACATGGTCGGTCTTTTGGATTCCACTCACCATCAAAACAAATCATTAAAAAGTTTTAATCAAGTGTTTACAATAAATATCACAAGATTTTACACTTTGAGAGTTTTTCATCATCACTAAAATCTCCCCCTTAACATGTGCACCGTAATCGTAGTACATGCTAAGTGTTGGAGTGCATTGAGTCCATTTTATATGATCACATGTCAATACAATTTAGATTCAGTTTAATCACATTTTCTCCCCTTATCCAAAATGTTAATCCCTTGATATTTAGATATCAATGATAAAACTTCGGGACAAAATGTTACATAAATCACTATAAGGACATTTAAATGCTCCACCTCAAGTTTTGAGGTATATAAGACTGTGTTGAGTACAATAATTTGAAATTTTTTGAATTTACTTAAAAATTCTTGAAAATTTTATACTCGAGCACACCTTATTTTCACCATAAGTCTACACTATATATATACAAATTCACAAGTTTATGATATACGAAATGACCTTTGAGATATGAACACAATATGACGAAGTCAGATTGTTCTACGTAGCAGTCTGAGTCAATTTGATCCGTAGAGTCTACTGCCCAACTAAATTTCTCCAAACCCTCATCACCTCTCATTCCTTTAGCACTTGTTGATGTCCCCTTGATCAAGAAATAGCTCTTTTCTTTCCAACGTGCTCCATCTACTCTTCGTAAGTCTCAATATTGATATTCTGGTAATGTCTTCGAGCGAAGAAGAAGCCTGGTTAATGTTTGCCTAACACTACACTAAGTCGTGGAAAGTCACCTTCTTTAATTTGTTATAACGTTATCACTCTCTCACTACAATCTCTTCCAAGGTAACCGAAAATCCATGTCTCATTACCGAGACATGAGTGACTGCCAGAATCTTTTTTGTGGAATATACATCTCCTCTTGATTGCATACCTCTTGCAAAGGCATAGAAGGACTTACGTTGTTCTCTCCAATGTAAGATACCCCATAACGAGTATTTATCATAAGCAACTTTAACAGGACTCCATATGTTTGGAACCATGTCTTCAATGCCAGGAAGATCATACTGAGTGGCCTTTGTCTTGGTAGTAGACGTTGTGTATGTCATAGTCGAAATTCCTCCTTGAAGATACTTGAGATCATTGTTGATGAAGAATTCGAATGGTAATCTTTGACGTTTTCCACTCTCGATCAAAGGGAGAGGTTTGGAAAGATCAAATGGATACTCACCGCCTTTAGGATTTTCCCAATCAAGTTTTTCTGAAAGAGCCTTGTAGCATTCTTCAAAGTCATATTCTAATTTAGTATAACTAGAGCGTGTGCCTTTGAGTAGTCTGAATGCATGTCCAAGCAGGACTTCTTGAGTTAAATTCATAATTTTCAGGCCATTCAAGATGTATCCAGAGAAGTCTATTAGAGTGCTCATCAATTCATCAAAGTCCTTCAATGATTTACCAGAAGAAGTGGAAGCTGCGAGTGTCATCAACTACTTTTGAGTTGGACCTTCCTGAGTAGTCTTGCCAACATTCCAGTCAGGGTCAGTGGGTCCTTGAGGTGGTGTAGGTTTCTTGAACCAGTCTCGTCTAGAGGTAGTCTTATTCCTTGGTTCATCTTCATTATCACCCAGATTCCCTTCTTGATCATGTGGCATGTCTGAGTCTGCAACCTCGAACACTGGTTCCTCTGATTGAACAAACTTTCCAGAAGATTTTGGTTGAGAATTGGTCCCTTTGGAAGAGCCAGACGTTGAAACTTTCTTTTTTGGTTCAGTGGTTGGTTCTGCATCTTTGCTTAGTTTTCTTTTCTTCAACCCTCGGTCTGATCCAGCGGAAGGGTCTTCATCTTTGTCTTTGTCTTTGCGGTCACGCTTCAATGAATATACATCATAAGAGAAGAAGAAATCTTTGTCGATATCGTAAGATTTTTTCAGACTATCATAGCAATCTTGGTGTTCGGGAGCTGCCAGATATGATTCACTTTTCTGCATCTTGTCGATAAGGATCTTCTTTAACTCAAATTCAGTAAGTGTAGAAGCAGCCTCATAAGTAGAATGTGGTTGAGAAGACACCTTTGCTAGAGTAACTTCATCACGTGATTCTTTAATCAACTTTTTGATCACAGGTGGAGCGAAGTTAGACACTTCCTTGGGCAGAATCTGAGGCAGCTGATCTTTTACTTGCTCTTTGATTCTTGTTGTGAGAGACTCTGAAAGGAAGTTCATGAATTCTTCTCTGGTTTCTCCCAACCTTGTGTCTAGATGACTATCAACTAACGAAGTCACTTGAGTGTGTAGAGGGTCTTTCTTAAGTTCAGCAACTTCTTTTACCAATGCTGAGATTCTGTCTTTGAATCGAAAGACTGATGCGAAGTCAGGGAGATTAGATAGAGGATTTGTAGTTTCAATTGTCGGTGGTGGAGTGGGTGTTGTCTGAATTGGTGTTGGAGTGAATGTGTGTGATGATTGAGGAATGTTTGTGAATACAGGTGATGATTCAGGGATAACAGAAACTGGTACTGTAAGAAGAGTGGGTGCCTCAGTATTTGGGACTTCATGATCTAGTGGAGAAACAATTTCTGCATCAACATGAGGAATATCTGAAAAATCTAGGAATTTGAATACCAAGTCGGATGAACGAGAAGAACTAGTAACAGGAACTTCACTCTTCTTCATAACAGTAGAAATTGTCACATGAGCATCTTCAACAACTTGTTCTTGAGTAGTCTCTAAATTTTCATTCCCTTGTTGAGCGTCATTCATTTCAGCATCAACACCCTCACCTTGAACAACCTCTTTATCAGTCTGAGTGGGTTCTTTCAATCTTGCATCAACATCATCATCAAATTGGTAGGTAGTATCATCCATTCCCTTTTCTTCATCACTTTTAATCACATCATCACTTTCTGATTCTAGATTATCATCATCTTTATCATCAGTGGGAGTATGAACAAACTCCTCTTCTTGATCATCATCTTCAGATTCTACTTCTTGCTCTGAATCAGATTCTTGCTTGTCACTCTCATTCTCCTACTCACTGCCTTCATTACTTGATTCTTTTTCATTGTTGCTGTCGTCTTCATCATTTCCCCAAGACTCATATTCACTCTCAGTAGAGTCATCTTCTGTCACATCGGGAACCCCTAGTTTATCACCAGTTCCTTTACTTGTGACAGTAGGTGTGATCTTATCAACACTTTGTGGTTTTTCGGTAACCGTACCCGAACCACTAGGATGTGTCTTGTGAAAGTCCCTTAAGCTCTTCTTTCTTCTTTCATCTGAGCTTCTTCAGTCAAAGCTACTTCAGATAGCAATTCAATTCCTTTCCCATGAGTAACGTCCACCTTTTCCTTTTCCTTACTTTTAGACTTTGTTTCCACATGAGCCTCTCTGATGACGACACCTGCTGCTGGCTTAGTTGAAGATTTCTTGATAGATCTCTTAACTTGTTTGCCTTTTGTGACCGGTTTTCATTACAGGGACTAGTCACTGTCCTTCTTAGTGAGCGGTTTAGGTTTCTTGAATTTCCTAGCAATCTTGGGAGGTACAACACCTGTAGCATAGCCAAGATAAGTCTTGTACGCTTTACTTTCCTTCATCGCTGGACTAGTCAAGCATTTAGGAAGGATAGCTCCATAGATCTGAGTTGATTCTTTTGCAGAGACAAATCTTAATAAGTTAATCAAGTAGTCATCTTTGGAGGTGTGCATCCTAATTTTGTTTCTCCAGGAAAGTGTCTTTTCTTAAATAAGGAAGTGGTGAATGATAGCTTTGGTGAATCGAGGGTAGTACATATTTTCTTGCTTTTTGTAGACTCTATTTTCAAATGGTAGATGAAGTATTCCTAAAGTAATTCCACATAGTCTACATTTTTTGGATAGAACATACCCTAAAGGATTTGAGCTCTAGAGAGACAAAGCTTGTCAAGACCACTAGTCTTTCCAAATAAACCTCTGTTGATAAGAGCAGCAAAAGTTCACCAGGGTTGATGAATCTGATCGACAACAACATCATTGAGTGAATTGATCTCCCCACTATGACCGAGTTCTCTAGAAAGACCGCTTGGTCTTCTTTTGAAGAAGGGCATAGGCATCAAAAAGTCTTACCCGGTACTATTCGGGCAAATCTGAAAGATATTCTGAGACTTCCAATGTAGTTGATATCATTTTTTTTATCAAGCTTAAAATCTGTAGAGGTGTCATGTTGTACACTGAAATTCCCAGAAATTGATGCATGTACACTTTAGGTACATCAGCAGTGATGAGAAATGCAGGATAACATGGAGTGAGTGCAATAGCATCCAGAACGACTTGAAATGTGGGTTCTCTTGGTGTCAATCCGAGAGGGATTCTTCCATTGCATTTTCCGATATCAAGTCTATTCTCCTTGGGAACAAGCTCAAGATCAAGCTTGGTTTGTTGAGTAGTGATGGAAGACATGATTCTGCTAAAATTTGTCACATACAGTTCATATACGAACAAATATAGATAGAACAGATAGACAACTTAGACCATGGAATATGAGGACAAGATTTACAACAGGGGATAGGCACACAATTACTAGGCAACAAATTGATACACATGCACACGATGCAAAGAACTAATACACATTCAAAAGGAGACACACACACACACACACACTCATATACCACATTAACTATAGGCCAACTATTGAAATCAAGGCAATTACAAAAAATTTCTAAGGAAAATTACACCTAAATTAATCACTAAGTGATAAGATAGGGATTAATTATACTTAGATTAGGTTATGAGATTGGATTACCAAGATAACAAGATTATTTCTACAAGAAAAAATCAAGTATAGTTCGCCTTTAGATAGTGTATAAATCGCCTGTGTTAACCTTAAGTACAGTTCGCATGTGTTAATCATATGTATAGTTCGCCTATACACAATTCATGTATAGTTTGCCTGTTATATATTATGTATAGTTCACATGTTGTAAACTATGTATTGTTCGCCTGTAGTAAACTATGTATAGTTCGCCTGTAGCAAACTATGTATAGTTCGCCTGTAGTAAACTATGTATAGTTCGCCTGTTGTAAACTATGAATGTATAGTTCGCCTATGAAAAAGTTTACACAAATATTTTTCACATTTTTAGGCCATAATAGCTATCACATCTTGGTCACATAGCATCTAGGAATCATTCTAACATCTCTAACACACAAATTAACCACAAAAATCTTGATTTATGTCAAGTTCGAGCCATATGAACACGAAGACCCAAAATATTCAAGATTTTTCAAACAAGCATGTTAAATAACACTCAAAAGCATTCAAACATTCATTATATCAGTTCTAAACCCAAACCCATGACTTTTTTCAAGTTCTTGCCCATTTTCAACAATTTCGAAATCAAGAATCATTCGAAACTCATGAATGAGTTATCGAGTATAACAACTAGACCCATATTAGACCAAAAACCCCTCAAACAATTTAACTTTTCATACACTTTTAAGTAGTGACAAAAATTAGGTCGATTTTAGGGTTTTTTTTGAGTAAAATTCCACGATTTGGTCATATATATGGTAGTTGTAATGTTAACATATGTGTACCTTAAGCTTAAAATGAAGATTGAGCAAGTTCTTGAAGGTTTGCCAGTTAACAATGGTGGATTTAAGGTTTATGTGTGTGTGTGTGTGACGAGAGACAGAGTGACAAGGAGGGTGTTTATGTTCAAATCTTAAAAAATCTATCCTAAGGCAAACTAAGTTTCCTAAATTGCAAAACTAGTCCCTAAGGTTTAGTAAACAAGAAAAAAAAATCACACATTTTGCATTAATACCCTTATAAGATTAAACAAATA
>BQNB010084145.1:0-28839 GCA_026074375.1 Tanacetum coccineum
AATCGGAAGAGTACAAGCCTCCTCACATCACAATAAGAAATAAAAAAGAAAATAGAAAATGGATAAGCATGGGGTGCCTACAACGAAGCGCTTTGTTTTTGGTAACCGAGTCACATAGCTTGACTCGATCCCCGAATTTATTCGTCCTTAGGGAGAGTAAATGGAAGAAGAAATATCAATCGGGCTTTCATTAATGTTTGGACAAACATTAAAGCACAAGAAAGTTCCACCCCGATGAGAGGCCACCGGCTCTAAGTGGAGATGCCAGGGTCAAAAATGGTGTCCTCATTTTTGGTAGAGGAAAGTAAGGGAGAAACCTCAGGGTAGGTGAGAAACGGGAGAAAAGTCCGAGTGACAATTATGAAGGAATTGTCAACTTCAACATTAATCACACCTCCCCCTGGGTCAAAACATTCATCTTCATTAAGCTCATCAACATTGTTGATCACTGGTGCATCGGGCTCAATATTGAAGGTTAAACGTTCATGAGTGGAATCATCGTTAACCAAGTTGTCAATAATATCCTCTTCCGAGTCAAAATCACTTTCAATACCTGGTGGTATCGAATCATTCGGTCCGGAAAATATATCGATCTCTTCCCTATTGGGGTTTCTATCCTCAACGAGAGTAGTAGATGTGGGAAGAGACTCGATGATTGTATGAAAATTTTCTGGTGACTGGGAGAATGAATTACCGCATAGCAACGACATTTGATTGATATAATCCTCATGCTCTCTAACAATTCCTGGAGGAATCGTGATAAGTTCACCGGTGAACTCATGGTGAAGAGGATCACTCTTGGGAGAAAAAGTTATCAAAGGTTCATTCTCTGGTTCATTCCTAAGTTGTTGTGGTTCATGATCGAAAAACACTTCGGGATAAAGATTATGGGTGGTATCATCACTAAGAAAACTCTCAAGATAGGTTACGTCTCCTTCTGAGTCATAATATCCTTCAATATACGTAGGAACTTCGATAGCTAGAAAAGCATCAATCTCATCATTATTGTCTCCTGGATCGAAACACTCAGCCTTATTAATTGGAGCATCGTACAAAATTCATTTCCAACCATTCGTTTTACATTCAAAATCATCATTCACTTCGAAAGGTGGATCATTGATAAATCCCTCGAGAATAAAAGCAACGCTTTTCAAAGGAGTAGACGGATCATGGTGGAGTAGAATCTCAATGTCGTCTTCTGGAGCGAGACACCCATCTTTATTAGAATCAGAAAGAGGTATGACTAGGAAAGTCGACTCATCAAGGTTGGAATCATAAGAATCCTTGCACTCGATATCCTCTAATTCTTCATCAAAAAGAGGGTTTATGTCACTAGAGTTGAAATTAACATCAAATTCGAAAAGAGGGTTAGAGAAAGTCAAGGAATCATCACGTGGATCTTTAATGGAATTAAAATCATCACACGAAGGTAAAACGTTCTCACTATCACTCCTGGATGTTTCCTTATATTCTCTTAGGATTGGGACAATTTCCTTAGTACCAAAAGTACTAAGGTGTTCGTCCCCCATTATGAGAGAATCCTTGAGCTCAATAGACGGTAAGGTGGATGTGATTGCAAAAACTGAAGAAACTTGAGGTGGTTTGTTTGAATAAAAAATGATCTCCTTGCAAATAACTTTAAAATTCTTCAAACAAGGTATGATACGAGTTTGGCATGTAGCCGTCGGCTCTGCGATATTCTTCACTTCTTGCTTTTCTTTTTCATTGTTGACATCTTTCGATGGAGGCGGGCAAACTAGAGCGGGTTTGTCGGTAAACTTTTTGAAACTATCTTTGCATGTGTCATTAACCATTTTAATTGACTCGTTTTCATGCTTTTGAGGATGTTTAGATGTGCCATTGACATGAAAAGTTATTTGTTCATTTTCGTCCCTTAAAACAAGCTCTCCTTCGTATACATTGATTAAAGCACGGTTGATTCTCAAAAAGGATCTCCCAAGTATAAGAGGTACTCGAGGATCGGCTTCGAAATCGACAACAAAGTCGGTAGGAAAATGGAAATTTCCAACTTTGACAAAAATATCTTCAGCGAGTCCTTTAGGATGAGTAATTGATCGGGATGCTAACTCTAAAGTCATCCGAGTTGGTGTAAGATCAGGCAGAGAAAGCTTTTTCCAAATAGAAAGAGGCATTAGATTTATGCTTGCGCCAAGATCGGTCAAGGCGTGGCATACATCCATCCCTGGGAAATTACATGGAATAAGAAATTTGCCGGGATCTCCAAGCTTTTCGGGAAGCTTTTTGAGGAGCATCGCCGAGCAATTCTCGTTCAACGGTATTTTAGCTAACTCAAGCAACTTTTCCTTATTCATGAGCAAACTCTTAATCGTAGGAGCAAATCTTGGCATCAAAAGTAAAGCATCCGCTAAACTAATGTCGAAGCGCAAATCTTGAAAGATTTGGAAGATCTTCTCCATTTGATTTGAAGCTTTGTCACGGGATTTTTGATCATCACGTCGTGAAGGATATGGAATATTTGGCTTAAGTAGACTCTTCAGAATATCGGGTTCTGGAATGGGAGTGGTTTTAGGCAAAGTCTTCAGAACATCAGGTTCCGGAATAGAAATGGGGATAACCGGAAGTGGGATTTGAGCGGTACTTTCTTGAAAATTTGTTTGCTCTTTATCCGTTGTCTCCTCGGTTTCTCGTTCCACTACCTTTTTAGGAGAAGGATTAGTAGGAATCGAGGGTCCCTCGTAAGCAACACCACTTCGAGTAGTGATTGCTTTCATCTCACCCTTCGGGTTTGGAATGGTGTTACTCGGAAGAGTACCCGAAGTTGAGGCTTGGTTTTGAAACAATCCACAAATCATGTTTTGCAAATTATTTTGAAAAGTGGTTTGTTGATTCATCATGATGGCTTGTTGAGATTTTATCGTATTCTGAATTTCATTCTTAAGGTCTCCTTTCAACGAGTTGATTTGACTTTGCATGTTCCTTAACATCTGATCATTATTCCTCTTGTAACTTGAAAAATCATTTGAAATCTCTTGATTATTAGGCACTTGAAAAGGTTGGTTTTGAAATCCTTGGTTTTGAAAATTTGGAGCATGATTATTTTGATTTTGAAAACCTTGATTTCCATGAAAATTATTCCCCCGATTAAAATTATTCCCTTGAACATGATTCTGATTAAACCTATTTTGACCATTGTTTTGCACCGGAGCAAAACCTGGTGGTGCCATTTGATTACTAACACGGTTTGGAGGGTTAACTTGATTGTAAGTACCCGTAGTCGCACAAACACTAGCCTGATTGTTATCGGTAGCCGGACAATTATACCAAGAATGGGCACCACCACAAGTAACACAAGATTCCTCAACCGCTTTAACCGGAGCGGGAGTGACAACTTTTTTAGAAACAATCTCGACTAAGGTCGAAAGTTGATCTGCAAGCTTATCGATTCTCTCATCCGTTTTACTAGAAGTAGCATTCATCCTAGAAGCATTTGATCTATTACGTGAATAACGAACTTTTGATTTATTCTCAATTATGTTTAAAGCCTCTCTAGTCGTTTTACTCAAAAGATTTCCACCCGCCGCGGCATTTAAGGAGTCTTGTTCATTCTCGTTTAAACCGTTGTAAAGGTATCAACTTGAGTTAACTCCGTAAATCCGTGATGGGGGCAAGCTCTAAGCAACTCCTTAAATCGTTCCCATGCTTCACTAAAGTTTCTTCGAATTTTTGTGTAAAATGAGAAATTTCATTCTTTAAGTGAGTGGTTTTCGAAGGAGGGAAAAATTGGTTAACGAACTTGGTAACGAGATCCTCCCAAGTCAAGATTGAATTTGGTGGTTCTTTCTCGTACCAAGTTTTAGCGGCTCCCTCGAGCGAATATGGAAACATCATAAGCTTAATCACATCGTTAGGCACATTCCTAAATCGTAAAGTCGAGGTAATTCTCTTGAAACTATTAATATGAGCATGAGGATTCTCACTCTCACGACCGTAAAATGGGTTAGCTTGAACCAATTGAAGCAAATTCGTCTTAATCTCAAAATGATCGGCATTTATTTATGGTAAAACAATAGCTTCTGTGGGGGCACGAAGTAGCTCCTCCATGGTACGTTCAGCCATTGGTGTAACAATAGTTCGAATCTCGGGTTCGACTATGTTAGAAACTTGTCTTCTCTGACGTCTTGGAATTGTGACGTTCGAATTGTTAGAATAATTAGAACGTCTAGTGCGCATGACTAAAAATAAAAATAAAAAATATTTTTTTTAGTTTTTTTAAAAGTTTATTCACAAACTAATTTTAACGGACAATGAGAAAGACAACTTGAACCAAATAATCAAACTTACTTCACGGTAGCTCTTAAAAAATTTTACTTTTTAAGGTGAGCCGTATCTCGTAAGTGACAAAAATGATAAGTTTTTAAATCTTAGATTCGAGTTGGGAACTTACTAATGGATAATACCTCAATTGAAGGTATTATTTGTTGGTGTTCTTTTACCAACTTTGTTTATTAGGAAGAAGTTAAGTTCACCCATCATGCTCATCTCGAACTCGCCATGCATGATTTTGGCAAATTCATCACACATGTCTTGGCAAGTAGAGCCGAATATAATGTCGTCGACATATATTTGAACGATGATGAGGTTTGAACTTTTCTTCTTAGTAAAAAAATGTTATCTACCATTCTCATTTATATTCATGTTTAATAAGAAAAGCTTTTAACCTATCATACCAAGCTTTGGGTGTGATTCGTCAGAATCTAACACACGTAAAATATAATTTATAATACGATGGAAAATTACCAATTTACCCTTGAGGATAAAGGTAAAAAGGAAATTCTTCAAAATATATATAATATAATATAATACGTATGTTAACCGGGAAGTATGATTCCCCGGGTCGTTTCCCCAACGATTTGTAAAATTAAATCCACGTTTGATGCTCGGACAATGATTTGAATTGGAAATAAGGAATGATTTGAGTATCTACTTTTTAAAAGTTAAAATTTAACAAACTCTAACAATTAAGTAAGAAGACAAATAACGAGAAATCAAAATTGAACTAAAAACGCAAAACGGGACCCTTAATCAGAGGTCAAAAACCTTAAATTACTAAAAATAAACCTAACTTAAAATTTTCTTTTTAAATGGATTCTATTTGACTAAAAAGTAAGTTTAAAGAAACTAGAACAAAAACGGAGTTAAAATGAGCGTTAAAATACGAAAAACGAGAACGAGGACAAATCTTGTTCTTTAAATCTAATTGAATAAAAAGTAAGTTTAAAGAAAACTAGAACAAAAACGGATTTAAAATGAGCTTTAAAACACGAAAAATGAGAACGGGAATCAATCCCGTTCTTTAAAAAAAATATCGAAATTTTGCATATATTAGACCCTACGAAATGCAAAACTAATTTTTCCCAATAAAATTTATGATAAAAAGAAAATTTTTCTAAAAAAAATTATATCTTTTCCTGATTATTTTTCAATATTTATTGATTTATTTGAAGTTTTTAATGAAAATAAAATGTTTAAAAATACTAAACTAATATAAAAATTCTAAAAAAAACAGAAAATACAGCTTTTATACAAATAAATTTTAGGAAAAATAAGCTTTGAAGTCACAGCTTAAATCTATAAAGCACGAAATAACTTAAACAACTTATAAGCTAAAAAGGCCTAAAATGTGTATAAAGAAATAAATGTGCAAACTGATAAAGAAAAAGACCCCAGGGCGTAGTGTGAATATTAGTGGAGTGTGTGTTGTGTTGTATAAAAGGGTTGAGGGTGTTGAGGTCGGGGGTTCGAGTCTTGCTCACCCCCGATTTCCACCTTCCCTTTTTTTAAAAAAAAACTTATAAAAGCAAAGTTTTAGAAAACTGAAAATAAGCATTTTTAATAAAAGAAACTTTTTATGAAAAGCCCTAAATAAGCTGTTAAACAGCTTATAACTTGACAGAAACACTTAACTTCATTTTTTTGTTCTTTTTCTAAAACTAACAATCTAAAAGACCACAATAAGCTAAGTTTATGACAAATTAAGCTACTTATAAACTAATACTAACCCTAAGATCTAAATGAATAAGAATAAGCACAAAGAACAAGCCATAAGCTAGAAATTTAAAATAAGCACTTTTAGAAACTTAAAACCAAACAGTCCCTACAGGGATCTTTGAGCTTATTTTTCAATAAGCTCTTGGATCCTTGTGGGGAAATAGCTTATGCAAGCTTATACTACAACTAATAAGCTTCCAAAATCAACTTTTGAAACAAGGTTTGAAACTCAATTGCTTATTACAAAAGCACTTAAAAACAGACCTAAGGCTCAAATCATGCTGAGTTTTTTGAAATTGAAAAGACAAAGAGCTTATTTAAAAGCTAAAAATAGATAACCTAATAAGCTTACTGAGCTAAGATAAGCTCAAACTTACTTAAACTACCTTATAATCTACTTGTGCAAGAAATTTGAAAAGCTTAAAGTATTTTTTACCAATTGAAATTAAGCTAACAAAGAAACTGTTTGCATAATAGAACTGCTGATGCAGTTGGCATGTATATGAGCAAAAAAATTTATAAATGCAGGTTTAAGATCCTTTATTCTACTCTATTTTAATACTAAACTAAATGCAAATTAAGATGATAATTAATACTAAAAGAAAGCTAAGCTAACTAATGCAAATGACTAGACAGATTTGAGCCTATAAACACTTAACTCATGAAAACTTGATTCACCCTATTCTGACTTATAAAACTAGCTTAATCAAACTTAAATGAGATTTCTAAAGCAAACACAAAAGACCTAAAGGCCACAAGCAGAACTAACTTGTAGTTAAGTCTGCTGTGCCAAACACTCCTTTAACTAAACTCAAAACCATATTAGCTTATGAAAATGAAATTAAGAGCTTAAATCCTAAATACCAGATAACAAATAGCCAAAAACAGATCTTATGAGCTTATACAAACAATCATATAAGCTAGAATCTAACAACTACTCATTATGCTAAATATTTTTGGATTTTTTAATGATTTATAAGACAAAATATGAAAAACTAAGATCTAAAGTACAAAAGCTAAAAACAGATGATCAAACATTATCAATGAGCTCAATGAAACAGTATTAAGCACAAAAAAGCTAGAGTTAAGCAGAAAATAAGCAAATTCAATTTATTAAACTAAGATACTTGAATTTAAAAGAAAACTTACAGAAACCTTAGCTTAAACAAAGGCATCAAAGCTCTAATGAGTTTACAACTCTACTTATTAGGAATAAACCATAAAAGTCCTTACCGCTCTTCCATGGTTAGCTCATTCTTCAAAAAGCTCAAAAATCAATAAGCCAAGGTATTAAGCTACTTTTAGATTATTATATTAAGAGCTTCTTATAAGTCCTCATTTTAAGCATAGAGAACACAAAGAGCTTGTATGAAGCTTATGAGAAGCTTATGTATCATTACTAACTATTAGACACAATTTAGTAAAAGTGAGCTTTAGAAAAGATAAGATAAAATTCGAATTCTATTAATGAAAAACTGCTTACAATATTGAAAAAAGAAATTACATCAAACAAACATTAATCTAAAACATTTTAACTGAAAATTACAAAAGCTAATTTTAATAAGCTAATTTATATCCTACTCCTAGATAGATCTTGTGAGTGAGGCTTTGCTTCTATTTATACTAGCTGAGAGAAGCTTCTAAGGACTTCCAAATTCATATTAGATGCCCCATTAATCACAACCTTGAATGTATGGCCAATCAATGATCTTTATTCTTGGCCCATGGAATCGTTTTGATGAGCACGAAATACGAATTGCCACATGGCAATCCTAGTGTCCTGAACCATTGTTGCATCTTTTGCAAGTAATTAAGTGTAAAAATGCCCATCCTTGTGTGCTATTCTTGCTTCTACGTGCATTCCCCCTTAGGTGTCTTGACTAATGAGAGCGTCTATGATGACGTAATAGCTTGCATATCATTGCTTGTCACTTGAATTAACTAGCCACGTAGCCAATTTGCATTTACCCTTTGTTTTGACGCATGTAAATATTGGAGACAATGATGAACAGTTAAAACCACTTTTCCCACGCCTTTTTACTTATAAAGGCGAGTTTAATTTCTTTTTGACCAGGGTTTGACTTTGGGCTTATTCAAAAGGAAAAGGATTGGGTCGGGCATTGGGTCGGGCATTGGGTTGTTTAGGTTGGATTTGGTAAATGTAAGAAAGATAAAAAATGTTATCTCTTATAGTGTTAAGAGATAACACCGTTAGGGCTTAGGGACTTTTTATGAATTTGGTTAACTTTGAGGGACTGATTTAGGTATTTAATTGTTTTGGTCATTTTTAATGGTTACTTTGTTTGACCTAGGGTTTGACTTTTGTTGACCTATGATTAGCATTCTCACGGCACTTCTGAATCCTTTTAACCTTTCCCGGTCCGTTATTGTCCGGTTTTGAAGACCGTTTACTTGTGATTTTTTGCTATATCCGGATCAACACAAACCAAAAAGACAAAACAAGCAATATACAAGCATTTTAAGCACAATTTTATCTTTTTAGGGCTATTTTTGATATAAAACGGATATGTGTTTTCACACATATCAAGGGTTATCGCTACCTAGGCAAACACGTAATCGTAATGTAAAAATGTTCACTTGCGTCCAATTGTAAAACATGCATATGTTTTTCACCCCAAAACTTGTAAATCATTATAAATTTAAAACGTAGGGCTTAATGAACTTCATCTTGATTAAGATTATCACAGAATAACAGAAAATGAGTCATGGTAATGACTGAATGCAACCTAATTAAACATAGGTCGTATAAGCACTAAGCATTTTGATTAACTAATACCATATATAATTCTATATAGCTACTTCACCATCTAATTGCATTGTAAAACAACACTTATAAAGTAAAAACGTTTATAAATATTACTTTAGTAAAAACGGCGTAACTTTTTCGTTTTAAGTCCGTTTCTTACGTTTCTTATGTCCACGCTTTCGTATTAAGACGAGTTATCAAAATATTATATTTTCATATTTTCAACCTATTGGTGAACAGTACTCTTTACTTTTTATATACTTTTATAAAATTAATCGTCGTAAACTCGTAAATGTCGTATCTTATTCGTTTTAACTCCGTTTTTAGTGATTATTTCGAGCAGGTCTTTGAAATTAAAAGTTCTATCAAAGTACGATATTTTTCAAAAATATATATCTGAGATGAATAGTAATTTTTACTGTTCATAGTTTATAAAATTATTTTTATAAACTTTAATTATCGTAAACTTGCGAAATTCATAACTCCTTCGTTATTGATACAAAAATTATGATTATTAATGTTTTGAAATCTTAAAAATATGTACTATCTGAGAAAAATAACCAACATTTCATATCAAAAGTGGTTCGCAAATTGTTTTTATAAATTTTTTTTATAAACTCGTTTATTATCGTATAACTTGTAAATTATGTATCTCCTTCGTTATAAATCGGTTTTTTGAGTTTCTTACATTTTTAGAATCCTCATGAGATATAGTATTTTATAAAGATATAATATAAATGCTTTTATTTTCGGATTAAAATAGAAACATTTGAAGTTTTTGTGAAAATGTGATTAAAACTAGTTTTTATAACTTTTTAGGTTAACCACTTTGTTAGAAGTCCATTACAACAACTTATATCACATGTATTACATCCTTAGGGTCTCTAGTCCATGATTTGTCCAAAAATTATTCAAGAATCACAAGATCCATATGTTTACATACTTATTTGTTCATAAACCTTTATAAATACACTTTTAGGGTAACTTGTTTATATAAGCTTTTTATACATAAATCACACTTGCACAATACTTATATTTCCATTATAACATGATATTAACATCCATATATCATATGTAAAAGTATACCAAATCATAAACAAGTGTAAAAATCCATTTTACAAGTAAATAAGTTCCTTAGATGGCTATTAACTACATAAACATCATATATGCATAAAATCATGAAAGTAAAGAGATTAAGGTTTTTTAGGTAACCTTAATATGATGCAGGATGATGAACAATATGATCTAAACCCTTGTTTAGCAAACAAACCCTAGCTTCCAAGTCTTAAAAAACCCTAAATCCAAGGAAACCCTAATTTCAAACCTTCCTTGCTTAACCCTTTTAAATGCTTAGCCAAGCCTTCAAACCTTCTTGGTATATCTTAGATATGTTGTAAGAATGCTTGTATAAGTGGTAAATGAAATTTGTATGAATTATTTGGGGGTTTTTGGTTTGGTCGAGGGTTGAGGCATAAGAAAGAGAGAAATGAGTGTTGTTTTTCTTGTAAAGTATGAAGTGTATGTGTTCTCTTCTAGTTGCAAGCCTTTATATTACTAGGACTTATCAAAGACCACTTGTAAAAGTCTTGAGACAAGATGAGGAAATCAAAGAATAGATAGTAAGTTTCACTAGTCATGCCATTTTGTTTTAATGAGTTGGTGATGTACAAAGGACTAGTTGGTAAGACTTTGCTTGCTAAGGTTTATCACACATGTTAATTTCCAAGTCAAAGTATCTCTTTGTGTTTTTATAAGCCCTTATCCGGCCATGAATGTATATGTATAGAAAATTTTATAATTTTTGAGTATTGGGTATAATTGTGGGTATTTGGTTGAGTATAGATAGGTATTAGTGCTTCCGGGTATGCCTAAATGTATTTAATTGCGAAACGTAACTACTTTATGTAACCAATAAAAATAAAATATAAAAGTTGATTATTATTTTCGTAAAAATAATATATTGCTTGCTTGACGTAAACCTTTAATTGTTTGATGTCTGTTTAAGTTGAATGACAATTTTTAGCTTACGCGATTTAACTTAACGATTAGAATTAAAAACAAACGCGTACATGACTAAAAATAAATAGGGAATTAAATAACGTCGTACAATGACCTAAAACACAGGATGTTATAGTCTTCCACCATTAAACGAGCCTGGTCCTCAAGGCTTAAGACGCGACACTCGATGACGGTGCGGTCTTTATGAAGAGATGTGGATATTTCTTCTGGAATTGATCTTCACATTCCCATGTGAACTCAGGACCTCTCCTAGAGTTCCATCGAACCTTGACAATTAGAACATGGCTTTGCCTCAACCGTTTAACTTCTTGATCCATGATTTCGACCGGTTCTTCAACAAAATGAAGCTTGTCATCAACGTGGAGTCCTTCTAATGGAACGACTAATGGATCGTCGGAATAACACTTCTTTAAGTTGGATACATGAAACATATTATGAACCCTGCTCAGCTCTTGAGGAAGCTCAAGCTTGTAAGAAACGGCTCTAACTTTTTCCAACAACTTGAAAGGTCCAACATATCTAGGGTTTAACTTCCCCCGTTTGCCAAAACGTACGACCCCTTCCAAGGCAAAACCTTAAGCATAACTCTATCCCCAACTTGAAACTCCATCATCTTACGCTTTAAATCGGAACTCTTTTGTCTATCACGTGCGGCATGCATTCTTTGCTTGATCTGAATGACCTTCTCGGTTGTTTCTTGTACTATTTCTGGACCAGTGAGTTGAACTTGTCCAACCTCGGCCCAACAAATAGGTGAACGACACTTTCGACCGTACAGTGCCTCAAACGGTGCAGCCTTGATGCTAGCGTGATAGATGTTGTTATACGAAAACTCGACCAATGGAAAATGTTTAACCCAATCATTTCCAAAGTCGATCACACACGCACGTAGCACATCCTCGAGAGTTTGGATAGTCCTCTCGCTTTGTCTGTCAGTCTGCGGGTGGTATGCGGCGCTCATATAAAAATTTATACCCAAGGCCTTCTGAAGTGACCTCCAAAAATTTAACGCGAACCTAGGGTCGCGATCACAAATGATCGAGATAGGTATCCCATGCCTCATGACTACCTCTTTCAGGTACATTCTTGCCAACTTTTCCATAGGGTCGGTTTCTCTCATTGGTACAAAGATTGCGGATTTAGTAAGTCGATCAACAATCACCCAAATGGTGTCGTAGCCTTGTGACGACTTAGGAAGATTCGTAACAAAATCCATAGTGATATTGTCCCACTTTCATTGAGGTATATCGGGTTGTACCAACAATCCTGATGGCCTTTGATGTTCTGCCTTGACCTTGGCACATGTTAGACATTTGCTAACATAGGTGGCGATGTCGACTTTCATAATGGGCCACCAATATAGCTTCTTCATGTTATATACATCTTGTCAGAACCCAGATGAATAGAGTATTTTGACTTGTGGGACTCGTGCGTGATTACGGTCCTCAAATCGCCATAACAGGGTACCAACTCCTGCCATTTAAGCATAGAGTTCCATCCGCACAGGGTTCCAACTTTTCCGTCCTAAGTTTCTTTGGATCCTTAGAATTTTCAATCAACATACCTCCAACATCTCCGTTCTTGATGTTCTCTGATTTTCGTGCTTTAGTCTAAGCATTCAAGATTTGCTTAGGAAGGTCCAAACCAATAGTCATGACTAAGGCTCGAACTCTTAATGGCTTTATTCGCTCTTTCCTGCTCAGAGCATTAGCAACAATATTTGCCTTTCCCGGGTGATAACGAATCTCACAATCACAATCACTAAGCAGCTCTAACCAACGACATTGTCTCATGTTCAGCTCCTTTTGATCAAGAATGTATTGTAAACTCTTGTGATCTGTAAATACCATACACTTGGTTCCATACAAATAGTGTCTCCAGATTTTTAAAGCAATAACTACTGCTCCAAGTTCCAAATCATGAGTCGTATAGTTCTTCTCATGAATTTTCAGTTGGCATGATGCATAAGCAATCACCTTTTCTCTTTGTGTTAACATAGCGCCCAAACCTTTGATCGAAGCATCGCAGTATATGACTCCCTTCAGGTAAAGCTAGAATTGGTGCTCTACACAACTTCTGCTTAATCAGTTGAAACGCTGCTTCTTGTTTGTCGCCCCAAACGAACTTGACCTTTTTCTGAGTAAGCTTGGTCATTGGCTTGGCGATCTTTGAAAATCCTTTGATGAATCTTCGGTAATACCCAGCAAGACCTAAAAATTGACGAAACTCTATTGGCATTTTAGGAGACGCCTAATCTTTTATGGATTCGATCTTGGCAGGATCCATATGAATGCCTTGACTATCAAACACGTGGCCGAGAAATTGTACCTTGGAAAGCCAAAATTCGCATTTAGAGAATTTAGCGTACAATTCCTCTTTCTTAAGCAATTCCAGAATTACCTTAAGATGTTCTTCGTGTTCCTTCTTGTTCTTGGAGTAGATAAGGATATCGTCAATAAAGACAATCACAAATTTATCCAAAAATGGCTTGCACACGCGGTTCATGAGATCTATAAATACTGCTGGTGCGTTCGTCAAGCCAAATGGCATAACTTGGAACTCATAATAACCATATCGAGTTCTGAATGCCGTCTTCAGAATATATTATTCCCGTACCCGAAGCAGGTGATAACCTGATCGCAAGTCTATCTTAGAATAAACACTAGATCCTTGTAGTTGATCAAATAAATCGTCGATCCTTGGGAGTGGATAACGATTCTTTACCGTCAGCTTGTTCAGCTCTCGATAGTCGATACACATTCAAAACAATCCATCCTTCTTTTTGACAAACAAGACCGGAGCTCCCTAAGGGGAGGAACTGGGTCTTATGAAGCCATTGTCAAAAAGTTCTTGGAGTTGGTCTGACAATTGCTTCATTTCAGATAGAGCTAATCGATAAGGTGCCTGTGCTACAGGTGCAGCACCAGGTATCAAATCGATTTGGAATTCCACTTGTCGAGTCGGAGGGAGACCCGGCAAGTCTTCAGGAAATACTTCACGAAAATTTCGAACGATCGGTACGTCCTCAAGTCGCTTCTTCTCCGACTTGTCTTCGGTCTCCTTTTTTAGTAACATGTGCCAAAAAGATAGGACATCCTTTTAGCAAATATTTTTGGTTTTAGTGCACAAGATGATGTTCAAATGAGTCTCATTTCCCCGGTCGCTTCCGTCTCCACGAATAATCAACGTTTCATTTCCCCAGGGAATACGAACGATTTTCTCGACACAAATAATGACGGCTTGGTACTTTGCCAACCAATCGAGACTACCAAGTTTTACGGGCATTAAGTCTATGTTGAATGGGTAATTTAATAAATTTAATGTACAACCCCGAATGATAGTGTTTAACCCAATTATTCTCCCGTCAGCTAGTTCAACATCATAATAATGATCTAAGGTAGATGGCGTGATATCAATTTGGGAGCTAAATGCAGTAGACACAAAACTTCTATCGGCACCAGTATCAAATAAGACAGAAGCATAGCGGTTGTTTAGAAGGAACGTACCCGTAACGACGTTTGAGTCTGGGTTTGTCCTTGAACGGCCTACCGCATACACTTTCGATGGAGCATTGCCATTTCCACCTAGGTTACCGCGGCTGTTGTTTTTCAGCTTTAGACAATTCCTCTTGAAATGTCCCTTGGCTCCACATTCATAGCAAGTAGGTTTCTGACCTGCCCCAGTGCCCCTCTGATTGTTACTAGCATTAGTATTTGTAGGACTTCTACAGTCGATGTCCAGATGGCCAACTCTGTTGGACTTGTGGCATTTGGGAGCACATGGACCATCATGGTGATAGTTGCATTTAGGACACAGAGGTTTAGATCCTCCATAAGGTTTCTTCTCACCAAATCCTACAGTATAGGTCCGGCCAGTGTTCTGCCTCTTGTTTTGTTGTTGTTGTTGTTGGTTATCATCTTGCTTTCTTTTGTTCTATGTCTGACATTCAGCAAAAGTATGGATTTTCTTATCCATCAGTTTAGTTGATATTTCAATCGCCTCTTGCATTGTCTTAGGCCTTGATGCTACTACACTTTCGTGGATCTTGCCGGGCAAACCACCGACATATCTCTCAATCTTGTTTGATTCTTCAGGAAACATTCTAACATACAGCAATGCTAGTTCCTGAAAACGTTGGTTGTAACCTATCACATCGGTACCTTTCACCTTTAAATTCCATAACTCAGCCTCGAGCTTCTTAATCTCACCCCTCGGGCAGTACTTGTCAGTCATTGTCTTTTTCAAGTCTGTCCAAGTCTTTGTATAAGCAACATCATGACCAACAGTCCTAACGTGGGAGTTCCACCACGTTAGCGCACCTGTCAGAAGAGTACAAGTGGAGAACTTGATTTAGTTTTCCACAAAGCAGTTGCTTATACTAAACATAGTTTCCATTTTCTCAAACCATTGAATCAATTCGACAACTCCTTCCGTGCCTTTGAAATTTAGAGGTTGGCACTTCATGAAGTCTGGGTAAGTGCATTCTCTAGCAACTCATTCTGTCCTTCTAACACCCATTCCTGAATTATGGATGTCATCGCCATTTGTGTTTCTGTCAGCATCACGTGTTACCAATGCATCAGTAACACCTTGGTCAATCATTGCCTTAAGCTGGGCATTAGTCATAGAAGTAGTGGCAGTGGTATCGACGGGGTTGACCCTGGTGGTTCTTTTTGGTGCCATTTTCTTCAATCACAAGAAAATATAATACCCGATAAATTTCATAAAATCATAACCATGACATGACATATACACAATAAATAAAGTGAGATCACATTACACAGTGAAATGAACAACTGAATTAAAATTAACAATGGTGTAACTAAATCGACATTCATTCATAATAAATTCAATTATAGACATGACATAATACATCCTTTCCATATATAATCTGGAAACATACATGACCTAATTCGGTTACAAAATGATCATTACCATTAGGTTACAAAAGGAAATATAAACAACCTAAAGCCTTACTAGCCGGGAGTTAACCCGTAATACTTAGTAGGCTAATACAATATAGCTACAGCATAACCAAATCTACCAACTGCTACCGGCCTCCTTCGGCATCTCTGGTTGTGCTGGACCGCTAGCGGGTCCCTGTTGTCCCTGCAGTGCTGTCACCTGTGTCTGCAGTGTACTCATCAGTCTTAGTGTCTCCACAAGTTGTGCATGTCGAGCGTGGTTTGCTGCTCGCAAGGCTGCAATCTCTGTCTGATGTGCTAATACAGTAGTCCTCAGTGCTCTCACCTCAGAACGGGCGGTGTCACTAGCATCCATTGACCGTCCCCAGGCCTCACGGGAAAGTCTAGCCTCTCTCTCCATAAGTAAAGCAGTGTAAGCATGAGAGCGCCTATCTCTACCTAGTAAGTTGAGCCGGCCGCTCAACACCGCTCTAGCCTCCTGTGCCTCATCTAGTCTCTTATAAATCTCATTAGTGTCATGTTTGACCGTAGTAACAAGGTTAGTCATCCTCTAACCTAACTCTGTCTCATCAGTCGTTGGTGCCCCTGGCATGCCCTCAAGCATCTCATCTCAAGTATCTGTAATCCCATGACCTAAATCTCTTTCTGGATCTCTCCTAATCTCCCTATCCAAAGTGGCAACAAAACCATAGTCTACCCTAAAACCTCCAGTCGGTCTAGACGTAGGAGCAGACGAGCTCTCTCCGACCACGTATCTAAGACCAAGAGCTATACATAACCTCTTCCGAGGTGGTAAACAAACCTCGGGCCTGTCTGCTCTACGGTCAGTAGAGGGTAAAAGCAAAGGTGATGATGGAACAGGTAAAGGTATAGGTAGGATTGGTGGTGTCCTTGATGGTGGTGTCTCTGATCGAGATGCTAAGATATAGGTGGATGGTGCAGCAGCTCTCATCATGGCCATAGATGCCCTGGTATGTGAGAGTATGATAGGTGGTGGTAGTGGTAATGAATGAGAAGTGGATGGTGACTCGGCCCTCTGCCGGATCATAGCGGCTCTATATCCTAAAGGATAAGTAAGACTAGCAGGTAGTGGTGGAGGTGATATAGGTACTGGTGATGATACTTGTAGTGGTGGTGAGGGAATCTAAGGTAGTGGTGATGACCATGAGGAGAGTGGTGATGGTGGAGGTGATGGTATGTCAAGAAGTCTAGCAATCTCTGCCTTAGACCAAAAGGGTGTAGGTGGCTCATCTCGGATAGACATCCTAGCAGTAACACGATGTACAGGTGGTAGGATAGAGTCTGCCAGAGGCTGGTGCTCCTCCTACTCCACATCTCGTCACTCCTCAACATCATCATCATCATCCTCGTCATCATCGGATGACTCATCATCATCATTGTCATCGTCTCCTCTGTCGGCAGGATAAATTGCCAACATTGCCCGTGATGATGTTCCAACCCATAACATCCTATGTTCGACATGGTATACGTTCGTTGTCCGGCAAACGACCATACGCATGACTCACCCGAACTGGATGTCAAACCAAATAGATCTATTTATAGGTCATACCATTCACAACAAGTAATTGACAGTTCATGATAATGGGCTCAGAGGGTTATCGCTACTTAGGCAAACACGTAACCGTAATGTAAAATTGTCCACTTGCGTCCAATTGTAAAATATGCATATGTTTCTCACCCCAAAACTTATAAATCATTATAAATGTAAACGTGGGGCTATGAACTTATCTTGAGTTAATGATTATCATAGAATAACAGAAAATGCGTCACGGTAATGACTGAATGCAACCTAATTAAACATAGGTCGTATAAGCACTAAGAATTTTGATTAACTAATACCATATATAATTTTATATAGCTACATCGCCATCTAATTTCATTTGTAAAACAACACTTATAAAGTAAAAACGTTTATAAATATTACTTTAGTAAAAACGGTGTAACTTTCTTGTTTTAAGTCCGTTTCTTATGTCCACACTTTCGTATTAAGACGAGTTATCAAAATATTACATTTTATATTTTCAACCTACTGGTGAACAATACTTTTTACTGTTCATATATTTTTATAAAATTAATCGTCGTAAACTTGTAAATGTCGTATCTTATTCGTTTTAACTCCGTTTTTTAGTGATTCATTTTGAAACGACGTATTTGAATTCAAAGTTCATCAATGTATGATATTTAACAAAATAATATCTCGATATGAAAGTAATTTTTTTACAGTTCATAGTTTATAAAATTATTTTTATAAACTTTAATTATCGTAAACTTGCAAAATTCATAACTCCTTCGTTATTGATCCAAAAATTATGATTCTTAATGTTTTGGAATCCTAAAAATATGTACTATCTGAGAAAAATAACCAAAATTTCATATCAGAAGTGGTTTGCAAATTGTTTTTATAAAATTTCTTTTATAAACTCGTTTATTATCGTATAACTTGTAAATTACGTATCTCCTTCGTTATAAATCGGTTTGAGTTTCTTACATTTTTGGAATCCTCATGAGATGTAGTATTTTATAAAAATATAAAATAAATGCTTTTATTTTCGGATTAAAACAGAAACATTTGAAGTTTTTGTGAAAATGTGATTAAAACTAGTTTTTATAACTTTTTAGGTTAACCACTTTGTTACAAGTCCATTACAACAACTTATATCACATGTCTTACATCCTTAGGGTCTCTAGTCCATGATTTGTCCAAATATTGTCCAAGAATCACAAGATCCATATGTTTACATACTTATTTGTTCATAAACCTTTATAAATACACTTTTTAGGTAACTTGTTTATATAAGCTTTTTATACATAAACCACACTTGCACAATACTTATATTTCTATTATAACATGATATTAACATCCATATATCATATGTAAAAGTATACCAAATCATAAACAAGTGTAAAAATCCATTTTACAAGTAAATAAGTTCCTTAGATGGTGATTAACTACATAAACATCATATATGCATAAAATCATGAAAGTAAAGAGATTAAGGTTTTTAGGTAACCTTAATATGATGTAGGATGATGAACAATATGATCTAAACCCTTGTTTAGCAAACAAACCCTAGCTTCCAAGTCTTAGAAAACCCTAAATCCAAATAAACCCTAATTTTAAACCTTCCTTGCTTAACCCTTTTAAATGCTTAACCAAGCCTTCAAACCTTCTTGGTATATCTTAGATATGTTGTAGGAATGCTTGTATAAGTGGTAAATGAAATTTGTATGAATTATTTGGGGGTTTTTGGTTTGGCTGTGGGTTGGGGCATAAGAAAAAGAGAAATGAGTGTTGTTTTTCTTGTAAAGTATGAAGTGTATGTGTTTCTCTTATAGTTGCAAGCCTTTATATTACTAAGACATATCAAAGACCACTTGTAAAAGTCTTGAGACAAGATGAGGAAATCAAGGAATAGATGGTAAGTTTCACTAGTCATGTCATTTTATTTTAATGAGTTGGTGATATACAAAGGACTAGTTGGTAAGACTTTGCTTGCTAAGGTTTATCACACATGTTAATTTCCAAGTTAAAGTATCTCTTTGTGTTTTATAAGCCCCTATCCAACCATGAATGTATATGTATAGAAAATTTTATAATTTTTGAGTATTGGGTATAATTGTGGGCATTTGGTTGAGTATAGATAGGTATTGGTGCTTCCGGGTATGCCTAAATGTATTTAATTGCGAAACGTACCCACTTTACATAACCAATAAAAATAAAATATAAAAAGTTAATTATTATTTTCGTAAAATATATATGCAAGTTGACGTAAACATTTAAATTGTTGGATTGTCCGTTTTAAGTGAATGACAATTTTAGCTTACGAAGATAATTACACGAAGGATCGATTATTCGTTGATACAAATCGACGATGTAGAGTATTGTATAAAGTGGAAGATATCGCCACTTGCCTTGTAAAGTATGTAATGTATGGGATGATTGGGAAGTTAACCGTTACGGGAACGCCAACGTAGGTTGTTGTTTTTTATCTATGATCAAGATATATGTAAATAGTTATGTTTTTATCATGGTAACGGTCGGGAAAAAGAAACTTGTATTTTAGACTTAATCTATTTGTTTTGTAATTTTTATTTAACAACGATTTATTTCCATTTCCTAATCATTAACCATGGGTTTTACACGAATGAGGATGTGATCGAGCGTGCATGTCTATTACGTCGTCACGGCCATGTATGCATGTCTCAGCTGCCTTGTTGGTTTATTACTATTGGTGAAAGTTAGAAGATCCCTACCCTATATCATTCTTCATCCTAACCGTTGGTTAAACTCGAATGAGGATGTGATCGATCACACATGTCTATTTTGTCATTATAGCCATATATGTGTGCTTCAACTATCTTGTTGGTGTGGTACTTTTGGTGAAAGATTGTAGAATGATCAACCTTAAGCCTTATCATACAAACCCATATTTACCTTTATAAACTTGTTACTCCTTAGCTTTAGCGGTGGAGATGTGTATCCTTGCAAAGCTTATGATAGAATACTCGTCACGACCGAGCATTTGAGCAAATTAGTTACATGTTACCACATAGATTAGTTGAGTGATTTGAGTGTTTTCATCTTCCTATTTCGTGAGGTGTTTGGTTGTGTACTTGTAAAAGATCAAATAAATGCTTAATGGAAAATATCCTTAGGGATACATTTTTATAAACTTTTAAAAGGCTACTTGAGGACAAGTAGGATTTAAGTGGGGGGGATGTTTGATGACATCAAATAACGTTTATTTTATAGCATCATTTATTCCATGTAATTAACCCATTTTGTATAATTATTGCAAAGAATTGTTACGTAATCGCTTGTATTTGAGAATTACAGTAATTACGGAGTACTTGGTGAATATTCGCAAAAGGCATGCATTCTGAAGCATAAACATAGAGTTTCAGAAAGTCGCTGATTTTGACATCAATACGCCATATCATTCTAGAAGCATACGCCGTATCTAAAGACTTTGAAGAACTCAAGACCATTGTCTGACTTTGAAGAATACGCTATTGATACGCCGTATATGATACTTTGGTCAAAAATCAAGAAAAACACATTTTCAGCCAATACTCTGTATCCAAAAACCCTAACACTCCGTATTGGTCAATACTCTGTATCCAAGAAATCGGATATGGCGTATTGTTCAATGCGCCATATCCAAAAATCAGATATGATGTATCCAATTCTCGCATAAAAATTTTGGAATATTTTATTCTTGGAGCCCACGCCAAGCAACCCTGATACGCCGTATTGAGTTCCAATACGCCGTATCGACCAATTTTCAGAGTCTATTAATACCAAATCCGAAATACGATTTTGGATATGCTCTTAGCCACCAAGTCTGATTTCCAAAAGATCAATGAAGCCAAGAAGGTCCTAAAAAGTGGTCTAATCAATGGGAAAACTCTTGTAATCTCTACACTCCACTATACGTGTTCGGTTAACATTATGTTTAATCGTTCATTTATGATTTCGTGTATTGTTACAATGACTATCAACTTATACCTTTAGGTATTAGCCAGGTTTATGATAATATAATGTTTTGATTTGTCTTTATATCGATTATTCTTTATTCATTGCATGTTGATTATGTTTATCACTTCATACCCGTTTATGGGCTTAATTATGTGTTTTCCATATCATTCAACTGGATCTAGTCTTACATATTTAATGCGCTGCAATTTCGGTGTTGTTTGGGCATAGGCTAAGAGTCCAGGATAGAAACATATAACGCTTATTCATATAGCTAGAATACTAGGATCACCAATAAAAAGCCCTGTTTTGATCTATGGTTAAGTGGATAGGTAGACTAAACCGGTGACTTATGATCACACATAACGTCTTGTTTCCATAGGTAGTTAAGTGGGCCTAGACTACTAGTATATGAATTTCTATTATACAGTAAGTTGGTAAAGCCTCCATGAGCTACGATTCAATTAGGGGTGTAAACGATCCGAGCTTTTAACAAGCTATTCGAACTCGAGCTCGTTTTACTCTAGCTCGAGCTTAATACTCACGAGCTCAAGTTGATGTCGAACAAATATTAGTGCTCGATTAGTTTGATGACCCGAGCTTTGTAAACTAATATTTGGCTCGGCTCGTTCGAAAACTCATTAAATATCACAAGCCGAATGAACTAGTCGAGCTTAACGAGCCGAACGAGCTACTCGAGCTTAACTAGCCAACACTTAATATATAAGTTTTTAAGCTCGTTTTATTTTGATGTTTTATATATGTATTTTTCGAGTATTATCAAGATTAAAGTTGTATCTTAATATTTTATTTCTAAGCTACATATTTACTTGAAGGTAAATCTCCTCTTTTTTCTTATACTTTGTTTTATAGGCTCTTTATTTTTCTTTCTTTCTTCTTTCTTTCTATGTAGGATGTGTTTTCTTTTACATTTTTTTAACATGTGTTTTTCTTTTTTACTTCCATCTTCTATATCTAATATGTAGACTATTATTTTTTGGTTATTACTAGTTTTTTTTAAACAACTAAATGATTACTCTTTTAAGTTTAATCTATATAAATACACTTATTTATCTTACCTAAACTTATATAAAGCAGTTGAATGTGCGTTTTTATTTGCATAAGTGTTAAGTGATTTAAGTTTACACACTTTTGCTTTATAGAATGATCTTTAAACATGTTTCAATCAAATTATATTGATTTATAAACTTATAGAAAGCATTGTAACTCTTTCTAATAAACAAGCCATTCACGTATAACAACTATAGACATGACATACATCATGGATTATGGAGTATCAAAGTAAATTTTAAGCTAATTTGATATTTGATGAAGTTGAGTGTGACATTGAGCCAATAAGGGTTATGTTATATTTCACTCTTACGAGTTGATTTATGATATAAGTTGCGTGCTAAAATATACGATTTTGAATGAGAGTCGAGTCGTAAGTTAATAGTTATATGTCATGCACACACATACATATAAACAAGCCACACACAAAAAAGCATACATAAGTAAGCAAACTTAAAATGAGAAGGATGATAAATTATTATAACCACTCATTTGAGATGCTTCTACTTGAATTAGATGCATATCTATCCATTTAGATGCATCTCAGTTAGTTTTGAAAATAATTTTGAAGTAAAAACGAAGCAAAGTATAACAACAAATTTGACCTGCATGGGACAAAAATTACATAGGATTCGCCTAACTTGATTAAATGCATATTATATATGTACATGCATCTAGTTTTCAAACATACATACTATATATATTTTGAAAAATATTCTCTATATTAATTCAAAACTTTTATTCATCTTGCATTAATCCACGATTGCTACTAAAACTTTACTAATTTGTTTTACTACTTTAGTTCATGCTCGTTTATATAACACCTACTTTTAAGCGCTTTTGTTCGTTTATATAACATCTTCATCCCGCTCCCAATCTCGCACCCAATATCAATTCGTTTTTCGATCCAAATTCATCATCCGGAACTGTGATTCTAACACCCCATGTTTTAGGGTCATTGTACATCGTCAATAAATTCACTATTTATTTTTAGTATTGTAAGCATTTGCTTTTAAATTGAAATCGTTAAGTTAAATCGCGTAAGCTAAAAATTATCGTTCAATGTAAATGGGCATCAAACAATTAAATGTTTACATCAAGCAAGTGTTAAATAATTATTTAGAGGATAATTATTAGATTTCCACATTTTATTTTTATTGGTTAGGTAAAGTTTTTATGTTTCGTGATAAAATACGTTTAGGCATACCCGGAACCACCAAAACTTATCTACGCTTCAACAAATACCCATTTTTATGCCCAATGCTCAAAGTTTTATAAAAATTCACCTATGTTACTCTTGGTAGCTGATTTGTACATAAAGGGAACCAACTAAATACTAAATGTTACAAGTATTTACCTTTATATTTAAACTACAACTACAAGTGTTCAAGTAATGCAAGTATTATACCACAAAATATCAAAGACTTTCCTAGCCCTTTCCCCCCTCAAATTTCAGTTGTAGTATAGTCCTAAGGGGACATTGAGCTCACAAAAACCTTACAAAGTCTTGTACAAACTCTTCTCATTAAACCTTAGGAGTACATGACTAGAAATTGACCAAAGACTTCCTTAATTCCCTCCCATTATCTCTTTGAACCATGACCACTTCTAATAGAAGTCTTTACTAGTCTTTGAAGTATATAAGGCAAGTGCTAGTAAGAGAACACATACACACTTATTTCTTAAGGTGAAAACAACACATACACTATCTTTTGCCCTCTCTAAACCCACGGCCAAAACACAAGAACCATATACAATCCATAAAAATTTATTTACCACACATTCAAGTATTCCTACATCATATCTAAGATATCCTAAGGTGTTTAGAAGGTTTGGTTTGGAGTTTACAAGTGTTAAAGCAAGAAGGTTCAAGATTAGGGTTTTGCTTGGAATTAGGGTTTTGTAATGTTGTAAGCTTGGGTTAAGTAGCTAAACAAGGGTTTAGATCATTTTGTTCATCATCCTACTTCATATTAAGGTTACCTAAAAACCTTAATCTCTTTATATTTATGATTTTATGGGTATATAACGGTTATATAGTTAATCGCCATCTAAGGAACATAATGAGATATAAAATGTTTTTTATTCTTTTTTATGGTTTTGTTAAACTTTGTCATATGATAAATGGATGTTATGGATCATGTTATAAAGAAGTATATACACTATAGGAGTGTTGGTTAAGTTATATAAAGTATATATAAGTAAAAGGTATAAAAAGTTACTTATAAATGTTCATGAACAAATGAGTATGTAAGCTTGATGTTCTTGTGATTCTTCGATAATATATGGACTAATCATGGACTAGATACCACAAAGATGTAAGATATGTGATATTGAAGGTTGTAATGGACTTGTAACAAGTGTACTAAACTAAAAGTTATAAAATCAAGATTTAAACATACTTTTAGCAAAATGACCAAAGTGGTTTGATGAAAACTCAAAAATAAAATAATTATTTTATATTTTTATAAAATACTACATGTTACAAGGATCGTAGGCTTATAAAGAACTCAAAAAACCGATAATAAACGCATTTATAAAAGAAATTTTATAAAAACTTTTTAAGTTTCACTTCTGATATATACAAATGGTTATTTTTCTTAGATAGTACATATTTTTAGGATTCCAAAACATTAATAATCGTAATTTTTAGATCAATAACGAAGGAGTTATGAATTACGCAAGTTTTTGATAATAAATACTTTTATAAAAATAATTTTTTTAAAGTTACTGTTCACATCTGATTTATATATTTTGAAAACATCATTAATATGATAGAACTTTTAATTACGAAGACGTTCTCAAAAGAATTACTAAAAATGGAGCTATAACGAATAAAACACGACGTTTATGAGTTTACGATAACTAAGTTTATAAAAAAAAATTATAAAAGCCATGAACAGTAAATTACTTATTACTTATTTTAGGACAAAATACATTGCTTGTTTTACTTCATTTTTGAAAACAAGGACATTACTTTACTTTTACCTAAATGATTACGGATTAGATTAAGCAGATTGAACTGTAAATTACCTGGAGGGTGAGCACGAATGTTATGAAATAGATCTATTCAGGTGTGACAGCCCCGTTCGGGTGATTTGCTATCACTGGTGTCAAAACTACCGAGCCAACGAACGTTATAGCATGTCGGAGCACAACATTTAACTGAACTTGAACAATTACCGTGCTTTGAATAAAGTAGCATATATATGAGTCTACACAGCAATTTCAAGAACTTAGAGTAATCGTAATCATTGTATTATACACACATGAATATTTACGTTGCCTTGAATAAAGTGGCAATACATACTTTGAACAATGATGGTCTAACTATACATACGTTTTGGTGACTATTTGGGGATTTAAATGGTCATGCATACTTTATAACTCTTTGATTTACAACACTCATACATATGTTTTGGGTGACTATTTGGGGATTTAAATGGTCATGCATACTTTACAAAATTGTGGTTCAACATTTATACTTAAACAAACCTATAAACTTACCAACTTTATGTTGACACTTTTAAGCATGTTTTTCTCAGGTGAATTATATGCTTGGCTTATGTGATGTTCATTGGAGTCTAAATAATTCAAGATTTCCCTTCAAACGACACAGTTAGAGGTTGTTCTCTCGTGACTTGAGCAATGGTATTATTAAGTAACGCTCTCGGAAACATATTCCACGGCGACCCATTTTTGGGGGTGTTACAAATTGGTAATCAGAGCCAAGTTTATAGAGAACTAGGTTGCATTTTACCTAGACTATAACTGTAACACCCCCAAAAATGAGTCGCAACGGAAATATGTTCGGGAGTGTTACTTCATAATACAACAACACAAGATACAAGAGAACGACCTCTAAATGTGTCGTTTTAAAAGTAATCTCGTTGATTTTCTTGATATTGATATAACATTTGTCCCATAATTACATCACAATGAAAAGCTTGAAAACGATACAACGAAATTTGATCATTTGAATGTAGTAGACTCCAATGCATATCATGTAGGCCAAGCATCTAATTCACCTGAGAAAAACATGCTTAAAAGTGTCAACATAAACTTGGTGAGTTCATAGAGTTTTGTAAGAATAAATATAAATTTTGAAATCTAAAAATTTATAAAGTTTGCATGACCAGTTCAATTCCTATAATAGTAGTCAAAAATGTAAGTGTAAATGTAGAACCAAAAAAGTATAGTGTCTACTACTTCACCATAGTATAATGAAAAATGTTTAGTAATCAGTAACGTTCAACAAAGTAGTGTGGACCACAAGATTTCTAAAATGTATGTGACTACTATAACAGATACATTATCACACAAAATGTATCTACTGTTGCGCTAAGCTCATGACGCCGAAGCTAATTTATGTAGCATATAATATGACAAATGTATTATGCCCTACCGGTGTCTAACCAAGACACCAAATGAGATTCGACATGGTATATATCTGTTGTCCGGCAAACTGGCACAGTGAGCGCTACTCACCCGGATAGGGATAATTAGTCCCAATAGATCTATTTATAACATTCGCCCTCCATCAACCGGTCCTCCAGTCGAAAAATTAACAGTTCATGATAGTTCGGGCATTGAGTGGTCTAATCGCTACTTAGGCAACACGTAAACATGAGATGATAACCGAAAATACTTGTGTCCAATGAAGAAGTAACCATTGTGTTCATAAATAGTTTTAAATACTTAATTTCCTAAGTAGAAAGAGTGTTATATAAACCACGTAACCGAGTTTGTAAATGAGTATAAGTGTGAGTATGTAAACAAGTATGTAAACAGGTTTTAATGAGCATGTATTCTCCCCCGAGATTTGTAAAGTAATGTAAAACAAGTGAAAGAGGGGCTATAAACTCACCTCGATGCTGAAGAACAATTGACAGATAGGCATCTACTATGCACAACACAAACGGAAGACGAACGGCTCGATCAAGAAGTTGCAACTAATCTTATCGGCTAATACCCACTAACTTAGAATGATGAATGTGATACGTTGATAAAAGATTTAGATCTCAAGTTGTAATAGTTTGGTGGTTGGTTAAATAAATAAATCAAAAGTAAACGCAAAGTGTGTAATATATTCCGTATATATTACATAATGAAAAATGACCAAATATATAATTCATATCGTAAATTATATATTAAGATACCCACCCAAAAGAATAACTCGAAGCGTATATGATACACAACATGTGTGTTATCTAAAAGATGACAAATAAAATAAAATGGTTTAATTATATAATACTTTCCAAGTATTATATAAGAAAGATGATAAAAATTAAAGAAACTAAATAATTCGACACGCGCCCGGATATCCTCAAATAGTTTAATAGAAAGTTCCTTTATAAAAATAAAGACACGTTTTAGATATGCAAATTATGTTAAACGACGTTTTTTTAAAACTCTTACAACAGTTATGATGTTAGTTTCTAGTTGATAATTATAAAATATAAGATTATTTTATAATTTAATATATTTTTTCCCCGACGGGTTGCTAGAATATTTATCCCATTTGTAAAAGTATAGCTTCCGTTTGTTTACCCGGTTATTGATATATTACGAATTTAAAATCTTGAAATTATATAACTTAACCCTTTTTCAAATAATACATGTTAAAATTTACTCATGTGTTCAATATATATGATTAGGCAAGATTAATTAATACATGACACATTTATTTAACCATTTTAAACCACCAATATATATATCCGGTTTATTATTTATAAATCTCGCAATAATTTTTATTTATTGATTATGAAAATTTTGTTATACCAAACGCACCCTTTACAGTGCAGCTGTCAAACCAAACGCCCCTTTATAGTTTTCTGTTACGCCAAACGCACCCTATGTGGTGCTGCTGCTAAACCAAACGCATCCTTATTGGTTTCTTTGTTACCCCAAACACCCCCGCTGTTAACCAAACGCACCCCTTGGGTGCTTCTGCCCAAACCAAACGCCATCTTTATTGTTAACTGCTCAACCAAACACCCCTTTTGGGTGTTATCCCGCAAACCAAACGCGCCCTATGGCTGTTTTAACAGCCAAACGCACCCGGTGACGTTTTATTACCACCAAACGCACCCTCGTGGTGCTTAAACTAGATCCAAACGCACCCTATTTGGCTAGCCATTCACCGAACACACCCTATATGGGTGGCTGCCACCCCAAACGCACCCCTAAGGGTGGTTGTATAGTAAACCCGACGCACCCTTTTTCATTTTAAAACCCAACCCGACGCACTCTACTGGGCAGAGACCCAAACCCGACGCACCCTCGCTGTTATAACAAAACCAAACGCATCCCTGCTGTGGTGAAACACCACATCCAAACGAACACCCCAAACGGGCCCCTGTTTGCTTCTACGAACCAAGAACAAATGCACCCTCGTGGGTGTTTACCACTAACAGCTGCACCCTTTTGGTGGTGCGTGGCTGTGATGGTGACGGTGGTGGTGGTTGTGGCGCGTGGAGGAGAGTGGTGTTGGGGATTGGACAGATCGGGCGAAGAGGAGACTTTTTGGT
>BQNB010084146.1:0-28839 GCA_026074375.1 Tanacetum coccineum
AACGTATAATTAATTAAGTGACCGAGACCTAATATAATGAACAAACTTCCTTGTTCGACTCAATATTTTGAGGCTAACAGCGCAGGAATCAGTGTATTCTGAGTCTAGGACAATGTCGCCAAGAAGACAGAGACGCTCTCGCAGCCCGCGCCACAATCTTAGCGTCTTCACTAGGTTGAGGCGTGAAAGGTCAAGATCACCGCGGCATGAATACAAGAGCAAGGCAAGAAGGGAAAATACCGTGTTCAAGAGACTTGGAAGCAGAGGACGGAGCACATTCGTGCACTCTAATAGCCGTCAGGAAAGCTCGAGGTATACAAAAAATCAATCTGAAATCGAAGATGGTGAGGGAGGGCACTGGAAGTCTAAATCACGAAGGAAGAAGTCTAGTGTCGAAGATGACGATCTCTCCCAACCTTGGGTATGTGCCGAGACCGATCCGTTCACGTCTCGGATCCGTCACTTCGACTTCTCAAAAACACTAATGCCCAGTCATGTAAAAACATACTGTTGGGAATTTAGATTTGATGATTACAAAACTACATATGCTTAAATGAAGATTAACGAGGGACTAAATCTATATTATGAAGATTCTACAAAAGATGGAAGATTGTAGAAGATATTGTCAATGATATTGAAGATCAAGATTGATATTTAAATGATTTAGTTTCCTTATAGTATTAAAATACTTATAGAAAGTATTTTATATATTAATGTGTATATGTTTATTAGAGAAAGTATTAATAGTATTGATGTAGAATAATTAGGAAAGTATTTAATAGGAATTGTAACCTACTTGGACTCCTTAATCTATAAAAGGAGGCCGTAGGGTTTAAAAAAACATTCCTACGCATCATCTTCTACATCAATCTATACACATAGATAGTTCATAACTTCAAGGTTGTAAACCCTGTTACTATTCAAGAGTAACCGTATTAATATATTGAGGCTCAACGTTTGATTATTGTTACTGTTCTTCTTAGTAATACAAGCTAGATTCCGCATAGCTTGTGTTATTCATACTCTTAATTTCTCTCATAGTTGATTTGTATTTATACAAGTTAGCTATCAAACTTATCAAGGAGTTAAAGATCTATTCAGAAGTTGGAACTACATATACATATACATATACATATATACATATATATATATATATATATATACATATATATAAGGTTGTAAACCCTGTTACTATTCAAGAGTAACCGTATTAATATATTGAGGCTCAACGTTTGATTATTGTTACAGTTCTTCTTAGTAATACAAGCTAGATTCTGCATAGCTTGTGTTATTCATACTCTTAGTTTCTCACATAGTTGATTTGGATTTATTCAAGTTAGCTATCGTCTTACAAAAGGCTAATCAGATCCTATACCAAGGACCTACAGAAGCTTCTAAGAGTCTAGCCCGCTCCTTTATCTCTTGATCTTGGCCCTTGAATCTTCTCTCATCATTAGATCCTTGTTTTGAATCGTTTGATTAAATGAGTGAGCACACGGATTGCCAATGTGGCATTCCGTGTGTCAGACTCATTGTGCTTCTTTTGTGAGTCTTTTAGTGTAAAATCCCTTATCAATGTGTGCTTCCTTGAATCCACGTGTGATTCCTTCGTCCAAAATTGACCAATAAGGGAGCTTGGTGACGTTTTGCTTTGCCATATTACTGCTTGGTACTTGAATTATGCTGCCACATCACCAATTTTAATTTGCCCTTTGAATTTAACTCATGGTTAAATGTTGAAGATGATGAACAGTAAAAGGGTCTTGGCGCCTTTTTTAACCGTTTGGGTGTGAGTTTGACACGGGGGTGTTGGGTTTTGACTTGGGCCCAGGTTAATAACAAAAGGGTGTTGGGCCGGTTATTTGGTGTTGTTATAAGGTTGTTATAAAGATAACGACCGTTTATCTCTTATATTATAAAGAGATAACGGTGTTAGGGCTTTAGGGACTTTTTGTGTAATTTGTTTAATTTGAGGAACTATTTTGGGAATTTTTGGGTTTTTTCATTTAATGAGTTGACTTTGGTTGACCAAGGGTTGACTATTGATGACCTTGATAGCATTCTCCCGGCTCTTGAACACTCTTTTCCGTCTCGTGTCCGTGTTTGACCGGTTTTGACCGTTTTCTTGCGATTTTTGCAATATCCGTACCTACACAATCACAAAGACAAAACAAGCAATATACAAGCATTTTAAGCACAATTTTGTCTTTTATGGGTTATTTTTGATATAAAACGGATATGTGTTTTCACACATATCATTTACCAAGATAATTTCTCAAAACAATCTTCTATATAATTTCACAAGTACTTTTCACTCTCCAAAAGCTCGTCAAAACTCCCAAAACGACTAGTTAATGCTTATTGGGCTTTAAGGCCCAATAAGGATCCATTATACTTTTTTATGTATCCAACATACGTTCTAAGCCCAAAACCAAGGCCCAATAGCATATATAAGCTCATATCAATAAGTAATGAAGTAATCCGGACCATAATAAGCCCTCAATAAGCCACGGCTCATGGATTGCTTATTGGGCCGTGAGCCCATATGCTCAAAAATATGTATACTAAGCTTAAAAATAAGCTAATAAGCTACGTATCGCATTTAGTTATCACTATAAGCTATAATATTAGTCCACAAAAATATGGCATACTAGGATAATAACCAAAAATACCCTTCTTGTATTTCCTTATGATGTCGTGGGCTTATAAGCCTAAAATAAGCTTATTCGAACACAACAAACAAGACAAAATAAGCTATAACAAAATAAGCTACATAACAATTATATGTTTTTTAACCATCACGACCACAATATCAAAACTAACAAAACCACTTTTTCTTTTATTCCATTCGAACCAAAAACGCACTCTAAATATCCATTTGTAAACTATTCCCTTTCGATTTTTAACGATCAGGCCGTACAACTAACATCTATGCATCACTAGCAACCTAAAAGTATAAGTTAAAAATAAATTTGAAAGACTTACAAAAATGGTCTTCAAAATAAATTTTGACGCGAACCGTACAACCCAAAGGTTGTTTTAATGACTACACGGACACTAGAATCAACCCAAAATATCACCAATCTTCATATTTTTTTATCAAAGTTAGAAAAATAACAGTGTGTGTGTTTTAGGTGTTCGGACGAAAACAAGAGAGAAAGAGAGAGGTGTGTTTTTTTATTCAAAATGCATGTACAATGTGTGTTCTAGGCCAAGACAATTCATATGTACCAAAGTCGGGACCCTTGGTGCTAAAAATAAGCCATCTTGTCTCTCATTTTGTTCTATAGCCGGCTAGGGGATCTTAGGGACTCGGGTGTTATCGTTTTTGTGTTGGAATCACTTAAAAGCTCGTAAAACTAGATCGTAAAATATTCCCCAAAGTCACTTAGCCTTTTTATTCACTTTAAAAATGTTTTTCCAATAACTTAGAGTATTTACTTGACATATTTCCATCTAAGACCTCCCAAAAACTCGTTTGGACATTAACGAACGTGTCGGGACTCGTTTTTCGGGCATTTCTTAAAAATTCATGGGCCAACCACCCGAAACTTACATAGCATAATAGTATCCTCCAATAAGGCTTATTATACACAATAAACCATAAAATGCTTCATATCTCATAAATTCATCACCGTCTACACGGTATAATATTCTAAATAACTAACAAACGTCAAATAGTCAAAGGACTAAATTAGATTATTTAAAACACGAAAAGGGCAGGGGTTACACTAGGGAGGGTTGTGAATTGCATCACTAGGTCTATGATGTTAGTCTTCAATGCCAACAATCATCTTTGTAATTCTTGACAGTAGATGTATTGACCCGGTTTCTGCCTAAGTGTAAGGAGGGCTTCTTTCTTTTCACCCTTTATCTTAACTTTTCTTTTTAATTCTTTAACCCCTTTAGCGCTTACCGAGACTTCATAACTAGTACCTTGTTGAGTTTGTTCCAGTACTAGCTCCATCTCAGTCTGCACTTTTCCTTTAATCTCACTTTACTCCTTTTTTCATACCTAAGGACTTCTACACTATCTAGTGGAATATCCCTGGGTATATCCCTCCAGTTTTGGCTGGATCATAGGAATGGATACCTAAGCTTATTCACCTTATTACTCCAATACAGTAATTCAAGTGGTCGGTCTTTGGTACTTCCACATTTCCGCCAACACGTAACCATTTGCTCCCCCTTCATATGTGCATCGATTAATCAAAGAGTTTAGCATATATATATGGGATATCGTACACTATAGATCTTAAAATTCACATCTTTAATCATATATTTTAATCACATCTTCTCCCCTTATCAAAAATGTCAAATCTCTTGATATTTTAGATATCAATTGATTCAAATATTCATGGTTTTTGAGAAAATGATGTCCAATTATTAATAAGCCAATTATTGGATCATTTTAATGCTCCCCCTTAAATTATGAGGGAATAATATGGTGTTTGAGTACGTTAATTTGAAAAATTTTAAATTTACTAAGAAATTCTTGAAAATTCATACTCAAACACTATATATGTCTAATTATAGTCTACACTATTTATTTACATATTCACAAGAATTATTATATACGAGAGATGGACCTGAAATAAGATAGGACATAATATGACAAAATTTTATTGTCCGTTCCAGCAGCCTGAGGTCATTCCCGTATTCTCTTCCACCAACGAACTTCTCTAAATTTCGCATCAACCTCCTCTCATAAAGCTGCTTGTTGATATCCTGAATCATAACCCGAGCCCGTCATTTTTCTAAACCGTTCCATTTCCTCTTTGGCAGATATTCCATCCTTATCCCCATAGCAATATCATTAAGAGCAGACTGAACATCATTGAGCGTGTCATCACTGAATTTATGGAGTTCATCAACGCGCATCAATCTGTTTATGTTCATCTGATCCTTATATATCACTCCTTTAGGGTTTAAATATGCAGTGTATGCGGTTCTATTCTTGAGATTTGACCTGAATGTGTCTGGCTTGGTAAGGTTGAGCTTCTTTTGATAACTTTTGACACCTAATTGAAGATATTCCACCCGCCTTTGAATGACAATCCGTCTTGTGAACATATGTAATGCTACATTCAAGGCATACCATTCGTCGATTATGAGATTGGTCAGCTTCTGTTAAACAAGTAGAAGTAACATGTCTTCTATGTCTTATAGGCAAAGTCACATGAAATCACCTTCTCTAAACTTGTACAGCTTATGATCCTCTCAATGAACTTTAATCTCTTCCAAGAGACTGTAATCATACTTCTTCATAATCGTAAGTCTGGTAACTGCAATGATTCTTTTCCTGGAGTAGACATCTTTTAACGAAGACATGTTGGTAGCAAACTCGTAGAAATGTTGACGTTTAGGACCCCATGATGAAATACCCCAATAAGCATGTTTATCATATATCACCTTCACGGGACTCCACAAATTACGAACCAAGTCTTCAATCCATTTGATCTTATATGTAGCGGCCTTTATCTTCGTAACTGAAGTTGAGTACGGTCTGCATAAATCTTAACCTCTAGATATTCCAGGTCGTTGTTGATGAAGAAATCCCGAGGGATAACTTGATGGCCTCGATGATCTCTAATCAACGGGAGAGGTTTGCTGAGATCGAATGGATACGGTTTACCTTCAGGGTTATACCAGTCGAGTTGTTCAGTTGTTGCTTTGGAACATTCTTCAAGATGGTACTCTAATTCTGTAAGACTCTTGCAATTGCCTTTGAGTAGCTTGAATGTCGATCTAACGATAATATCTTAAGTCAGATCTTTGATGTTGAGCCGATTCAGGAGAAATGCAGAGAAGTCAAAAGAGGTATCCATGAGCTCATCAAATGAAGTACGAGGTTCTTTAGCATGAACAACTTGACTAATCCAGGTTTGAGGAGGTCAGGAGTCAACATGTTGTCTCTTATTCTAATCAAAATCAAGAGTTGGAGGTTGTTCAGGTTTCTTGAACCAGTCTTCCTTGAAAACCTCCTTGTCAATGGGTTGTTCATCATTGTTACCCATGTCGAACTCTTGATCCTGTTGCACTCCTGAGTCATCAACTGTATGACTTGATTTCTTTGCATGAGCAGACTTACTGGAAGACTTATGTTGAGATTAGGAGGCGTCTTTAGAGGTTCTTGAAGACTTCTTTTCCTTTGACATTGAATCTTTGGATGACTCAACTTCCTTGCTAGACTTCCTTCTTTTTGTCCCTCGGTTTGATCCAGCGGAGGGGTCTCCATCTTTGTCACTGTCGTCTCGACTCCTCTTCAACGTAAATACTTCACCATATGTATCGAATAGATCTTTGTCAGTGTTGTAAGATTCGACCAGTGCATCACAAAGCTTCTTTTTGTAATCAGCTCTAAGATGTGATTTTCTTTCCTCTATCTTTTCTAGAAGAATATTTGTAAGCTTAAATTCGAAGAGCGATGCGGCCGCCTCATAAGTAGACTTTAGTTGTGAAGAAGACCTTGCCAAGACTGCAGCTTCTAATGATTCTGTGACATTTTTATCTAACATAGGAGTTGCAAAGTTTGAGACTGCTTGAGGGAGAATCTAAGGAAGTTGATTTGTAACTTCTTCTTTAGTAATAGTTCTCATTGATGTGTCAACAAGTCCTATCTATTCATTCTTCTCATCCTGATCTTCTTGTCTGCAGTCCAAATTATGTGCTTAAATGGCCTTGTTTATTGCTTCTCCAAGTTTGTTATCAATGTAACGATCAACTATAGCAGGAATGGAAGAGAGAGCTTGAGCATACTGGTCAACTTGTTTTATCTCTAATAGATCTTTTCTAAGTTGGTGACTCTTTTGTTGAACTTGAATACAGAAGAGAAATCTGGAAGAGAAGTAAATGAGGTTGTAGCTTCAGAAGTTGTTAGTGTTGGAGTTGGTGTTGCTTGTTGTAGAAGAGGATTGAAGAATGAAGGTGGTGGAGGAATAGTTATAGTGAAACCGGATGTAATTTCAAGAACTGTCGTTGCATGATGAGCTAAGGTTTCCATCAATGAAGCAATCTCATTGTCAGCTAGAGAAGGATTCTCAAGATTTAGGAGCTTGCTTGTAAAGTTGGAGGAGACGGAAGAACTTTGTACAGGTTTGTCAGCCTTATGTGTGTTAAGGACCGGAGTAAGTGTCACATGAGCGTCTTCCTCTACTTGATCAAACCTTGATTCTTGAGAAACATTTTGTTATTCTGAAGCACCTTGATTAGCATTGGTCATATCAGTATCTTTATTTCCCAAGTTTACATTTACATCATCATATAGCTCCTTAGTGACCTCATCATCTTCTTCTTCATCCATCGTTTCTTCATCCTCAATCTTTTCTTCTTCTACTTCATAGTATTCAGTGCTAAACTGATTAAGAACAGGAATCTTGATTCTGTTTGACTCAGTTCTATCACTATCAAAGTCTTTGTCATCGTCATTCGTGTCATCACCTTCTTGGTTATCATCATCATTAGCATCATCATCATCATTACCATCACTTTTATCTTCAGAATCATTTTCATCATCTTTATCTTCTTCTCCACTGTTACCCCAAGACTCTTTCTCACTTTCAGATTTGTATATGGGTACATCAGGAACCCCTGGTATAGTACCAGTTCCTTCATCTGCAACAGTCTTCTTGAGATGTTACTCATCAGGAACCTTTGACTAAGTGTCAACTCTGAGCCACTTACGTGAGGGCTGTGAAATTGTGTCTTGATTCTTTTGGTAGCCAGCTTCAGTTGTTCAGCTTAAGTTAATGCAACCTTAGATAATACATCTAATCCTTTGGCTTTTGGAATCTTTGCATGTTGTTTCTTCTTGTCAGATTTAGCCACCTTAGCTTTAGTCTTGAGTCTGGTACCTTTAGTAGCTTGAACAGGCTTCTGCTTAGGTGATGTTTCAGAATTAGCTTTCTTTCGAACGTACTTTGGTTTTGGAGTTTTCTCTCCAGAAGTAAAAGCATAGTATGTCTTGTAAGCTTTGGATTGCAACATTGCTTGGTTTGTTAAGTCCTTTGGGAGAATGGTACCATATACTTAAGTATCTTCATGTCTGGAGATACATCTCATAGAAGTAAACATGGTGTCATCTTGAGCAGTGTGCCAAAACATCTTGTTCCTTCTTGAAATAGACTGGTCCTTTGACATGAAGTAATTAATGATGATCTTTGTGAATCTAGGGTATGGAATCTTATTGGTCTTCTTAGCTTCTTTTTTTTCTATCTAGAACAGGAAATCTTCCCAGAGTAGATACATATAGTCGATGTTCTTCTTATAGAACATACCCTAGAGGATTTGAGCACAAGACGGACGAATCTTGTCCATTCTAGTTTCTTTGCCATTTAGGCACTTATTGATGATGTAGCAAATGCTCTCCATGGTTGGTGTAAGTAGTCAACACTCACAAAAGAGAGGTAGATGATTTCTCCACAGTGCCTAAAATCTCTAATGAAAGAGAGGATATCATGTTCTAGTGGGAGGTCTTCAAACTTTTATCCTAAAATTTTAATGCAAAACTGGAGAATTTCTCTGAATATATGAACATCGAGAGAGACTTTCTTCTTGTTTATCGTGAATCTGATGGATGACTTATGAACGGAAACTGTAGCCCAAAATTCTTACATATAAATGGTAGGAACTTTTGCAGTGATTAGGAATGCTTGGTAGAAGGGAGTAAGAGCAAGAGCATCCAGCACCACTTGGAATGTAGCTTCTTTTGGTTTGATGTCTGTTTTGAGTCTCATGTTGCATTTCCTAAACTCAAGATGGTCCGCAAGGGCAACAAGAGCATCATCAAGGGCTTTCTCTTGAGCTTGAGTGGTATTCATGTTTTTGCTAAGATTTGACCAATACAGTTTATATATATATATATTACCAATTTTATGTATAACACACTATAAGGCCTTTGATTATTGAATACTTAAGCTTGATTCATGTTGTGATATCATTTTAATGATTAGGCTCATTAAGGCATTTAGCATGTTTGAATAAGATCTATTCATCCGAAGGGCAACTTAATTGGGAATAATGTGAAAGGCATTAAGACAATTGAAATAGTCCTTCTTGGAATCCTATTCAAACTAACTTGTAGAGAATAAGGTAACCTAAGACATGTTCATTTATTCTTGTTGAACCTTGATATATAGCCTACTTAACTTGTTTATATTGTACAATTAACCAATTTTAATTAGCTACCTAACTTGAGTTTTAAATTGCCTTTAGAAAAAAAATTCAATCTTAAAATTCCTTAAAATCTATTGCTAAATCACCTCCTATTGAGAAGTGTTAAATCACCTCCTATAGGAATTGTTAAATTGCCTCCTTAATAGGATTGTTAAATCGCCTCCTTAATGACGTTGTTAAATCGCCTCCTTAATGAGGTTGTTAAATCGCCACGTGAAGGCGTGTTGTTAACTCGCCTCATGAAGGGAGTTGTTAACTTGCCTCTTGAAGGCTTGTTGTTAACTTGCCTCGTGAAGGGAGTTGTTTACTCGCCTTCTGAAGGCGTTGTTAACTCATCTCTCAAAGACAATTGTTAACTCGCCTTCAAAACACACATTACCACAAACATGAAATTTTACGCAGCAAGACTTGTTCAAATAGCATTCATATCAGTTGTATAACACTTAAGGCAACAATTAGCTACATAATCATCAAGAACGATCAAGAACAAGCATATATATCCTTTTTACCATATTCATTCAAGAAACTACAAACAAGAAATGCATTTTAAGGCTCAAACACATTTAAGGAAGAGAATGCAAACGTCCTAGCACAAAACCCACAAACATATTTCACGAAATCCCAAAAACCCAAATTTTCACAAATAAGAATTATCAAGAACACATTCATATGATAACCAATCACAATACTATTTTAACTGAGTGTTCTACACTCCTAAACAAACAAAACCTCTTACTCAATTTAGGTTTTTACCCAGTTTTGATTTTGATGAACCCTAATTCGATTGTTAGGGTTTTCGAGATCAAATCCGTATTAAAACTTAATTCTTTTGAGAGATGTGTTGTTTAGAATGTGAAGAACGAGTTTCTACTTATACCTTTTGAATGATAACAACTTGAAATGAATATTAGGAGATGACGATTTTGATTTTAAGGTTGGGAGGGAAAATAAAATATAAGTGTGTTTGTGTGTGTGACGAAGTGACGGGGTTTATAAAACAAAATTCGTTTTTGACACAATCTCCCCCTCAAGTTTCATAACCTTTTCATGTTTCTTATATACGTTTTATTAGGCAATTTAATTTTAACAAATGGCACAAATAGTCCCTAATATTTTTAACTAGCATACCTAGAAACTTATATTTGCACATATACTCCCTATAAGGCATAAACACATAACAGTTAAGGTTCACATAAGCTAAACTTAATTAACTCCCCTTTAATTGTTAACCCGTTATTGTTTAAAACCTTTTTCTTTATCACAAACTGATTTTATGAAGAAGATATTTTACATTTTCTCCCTCTCAAAGAATGACCCGTTTTCTATTTAAAGAGTTGTGGTAGTTGTTTGAGTGGTCAAATGTTTTTGAAAATGATTTTCGTATGACTTTTTGATATGAATATTTGAAAAAGAATACCATAGAAAATAAGATTTCTCTTATTTTAACACATAAGCGCACTGACACGTACACTTATGGAATATAGGAAGCACGAGTTATGATGCAAAGTAATCACAAGCCTTTGCATGGTCATAAAGTAGACCATGCCCGAGAATTAATTCCCCTTGTTAGGCCAAATTTTCTTTTTAAAATACTTTCCTTTAAGATGATGACCGGGTTGCTATCGAAAATAATAGCAAGCCATTTTTGGCATGTTTTAAAATATTTTGAACTTCTACTCGAACTACATTTACAGCCTCGTATCATTATTAAATGACACTTCTAAGGCCATAAATGTTATCGATTTTCAGAAGACATGCCATAGATCTATATTTTTATATTTTTCTGATTTTTTTAATTTTGTATTTTGTTTTTAATATATAAAAAAAATTATAAGGAGAAAAAAATCTTTTTGTGTTTTTGTGATTTTCTATATACAGAATATACAAAGGATATAAGAATAGGTACCACCACTATTCTTCGGCTTCATCTGCCAGTTCTTTCAGAGTCTCGAAAGTAAAACTTCTCATCCTCAGATTGTCGATAAGGAATTCAATTCTTTCTCGACATGGAGCCTTGGTCAAGATGTCCACCAACTGATATTCCGTTCTGACAAAGTAAAGCTCGATGACTCCATTCTCCACTTACTCTTTTATGAAGTGATATCTGATGTCGATATGCTTTGAACGAGAATGTTGAACATTGTTGCAGCATAAGGAAATAGCGCTTTTGTTATCACAGTACATTGGAATTTTATTGAATCCAAGACCATAGTCAGTAAGTTGTGATCTCATCCAAAGGACTTGAGCACAACAGCCAGACAGGTCTATATATTCAGCTTTCGTTCTAGATATCGCAGTGCTTTTCTGCCTTTTTGATGACCAACTAATAAGTCTGTCTCCCAACAGTTGCATACTTCCAGATGTACTACGCGTTGTATCTTGACAACCCGCGTGATCAGCATCTGCAAAAGCTATTAGAGCAATAGCAGAATCTTTCAAGTACCATAGTCCCTGATTGACGGTTCCTCTTAGGTATCAAAAGATTCTTTTTACAGCATGTAGGTGCTCTTCGGTAGGCCGTGCCTGATACCGAGCACACATACAGACAACATATACCAGGTCTGGTCTACTGGATGTTAGATACATAAGGGTGCCAACCATGCCATGATAATGTGTAGGATCAACGGCTTTCCCTTGTGTATCCTCATCTAGTTTGGATTTCTCCACCATTGAAGTATCTACTAGGTCAAAAGATTCCATTTCGTATTTCTTAAGTGATTCTAGAGCATATTTTGATTGGTTTAAAAAGATGCCTCTAGGACTCTGTGAAATCTGTAGTCTTAGAAAAAATGATATTTTGCCCATCATTGACATCTTAAATTTAGAACACATTATCTCAGAAAATTTATCACATAGTTCAGTAGTAGTAGAATTAAAAATAATATCGTCAACATAGATTTGTACCAAGAGGATATCTTTTCCTTTTCTGTTGATGAACAATGTGGGATCAACCATGCCTTTGGAGAATCCTTGAGATAGCAGAAATGATGACAATAAATCATACCACGCGCGTGGAGCCTGTTTCAACTCATAAAGAGCTTTCTTTAGTCTGTACACATGATTAGGCTTGTCTGGATCTACAAATCCATCCAGATGACTAACGTAGACTTCTTCACGTAAGATACCATTTAAGAATGCCGTTTTCACATCCATCTGGTAGACGGTTATATTCATATGATCAGCAAATGCGAGAAATATCTAAACGCTCTCTAGTCTAGCAACGGGAGCAAAGGATTCTTCGAAATCAATTTCCTCTTTCAGACGGTAACCACGAGCTACCAATCTAGCCTTGTTTTTTAAGATTCCTCCCAATTCATCCAATTTCACCTTATAAATCCATTTTAAGGTGATAACCTTCACTTTATCTGGAAGAGGAATAAGTTCCCAAACTTTAAGATGTTCGAATTCATTTAGCTCTTCTTGTATTACCTCAATCCAGCATGAATGAGTTAATGCTTCCTTGTATGTCTTTGGTTCAACTGAAGTTAAGAAGGCATCATAGTAGTAGAACAAGGCTTGTTCATGTAGTTGGAGTCTTGTTGAAACATGTATGGAGAGTTCACCAATTATGTTTTGTATCAGACGATATTTTGTCCATTTTATTGGGTGTTCTAAGATTGGAGCGTCTAGGTGCACAGTAGTAGAGATAACATCCGATGATGAGGATTCTTCAGAAATACTTTCTGGAATTGGAATGCCAAAATAAGTATCGTTACTCATATGTGCAACCTCAAGGTCGTGTGACTCTTCTACAATATTGAGAGGGATTGATTGGGATTGTGATTGTGGAGTGGTTTGTGAAGTTCTTGGAAAAGGTGCATCTTGATCGACTGTTGTTGAGGAAGGTGAATCTGTTGACTCAACAGGAGCAGGAGCTTCTTCTACAGGAACTGGAGAGGCAACGGTAGCTGAAGGAGAGTAGAATTCATCAAACACTGGCTAAAACACAAGATCCTATTGATGCCTCGATGGTGGTACAAACGGTGCTGAAAGAGGAGGGTTTAGAACAAGTCCTGAACTAGGTGTTGCAGGAGTCATCTCATGAAGCGCGGGTTCTAAACTGCTTTGTTCAGAAGCCATTGCCGTCAGCTCATCAAAGTCGACATGGATTGTTTCAATAATTTTTCAGGTACGTTGGTTGTAAATACAGTAAGCTTTCTTCTTTGAAGCATATCTGATGAAAATACCTATATCAGCTTTAGCTTGAAGTTTGCCCAAATTCCCACTATCATTGTTTGGATAACAAAGTGCACCAAAAAAGTAAAGGTAGGATAAATCGGGGTTTCCATCATGTAAGAGCTCATAAGGAGTTTTTTCATGGCGACATCATAGAATGGATCGGTTTTGGGTGTAACATGCAGTAGCAACTGCTTCGGCCCATAGATAAAAAAGAGCTTTTGCATAGATTAACATTGTACGAGCGGCTTCAACAAGAGTATGATTTCGCCATTCAACAACACCATTTTGTTGTGGAGTTTGCGCAACTGATGTTTCGTAAGAGATTACAACATGTTCATAGTATTCTCGCAGAGTTTGATTAACAAACTCAGTTCTATTATCTGTGTGAATGTTCCTTATAGCTGCATTCAATCTAACTTGTATCATTTTCAGAAACTTGATTATAAAATTAGGAGCTTCATCCTTTGATGCTAGAAACTTCACTTATGTGAACCGAGAGTAATCATCCATAATGTCGAGGATGTACTTTTTCCCATTTATGCTTGCAATACGCATAGGTTCACAAAGATCCATGTGTAGAAGATATAGTTTTTCTTGATTGGTGACTTCAGATTTAGGTTTATGTGATTGCTTCTTGATTTTTCCCATAGCGCATGTAGAACACAAATGGTACTTTTCAAATTTAAGCCTGGAAAGACCACGTACTAGACCGTTTCTAGCCAAGTGATTTAGAGCACCAAAGTTTAAATAAGACAGATTTCGATGCTATAACAATGACTTAGTCTTTATGGCTTTTGACAAGAGACATATAGGAGAAGATGCCATCATATCACCAATGGACAAAGAGTACAAGTTAGTTCCTCGAGATCCTATAAGTAAATCAACGCCTTCCAGATTATGAACAAAGCATGTGTGTTTTCTGAAAGCTACTTCAAGATCTGAGTCGCAAAATTAACCAACTGAGAATAGATTGTGTCCTAGTCCTTCTACATAATAAACCCTTGAAATTGTGACATTTCCTATCTGATAATCACCATACCTCATAATATTTGTAACTTGGTCGTTACCGAATTTGATAGTGTCGAGAAACTTATGAAAGAAATTGATGAGCTGAGAGTGATCTCCGGTCATGTGCTTGGAGCAGCCGGAGTCCAAATACCACAACAATTTGGACAACCTGCAATCGATAGGAGAAGAAGAGGATGGAGCAATTGAAGTATCGGATCCTCGAGATGTACCGGGTTCCATTCTGTTAGCAGTCATAGATTTTGCAACCTTAGGTTTGCTATTAGGAACAGATTTAGGTACTTTAGATCTCCTTGTATATACTTTAGTTACTACATGTTTGGGTGCAACTACTTCAAGAGGAATGGGAACCCTAAAAGGCACTTTTTTAGTGGCGGTAATCCTAGTTAAAGGGCACGCATTTCCAACTAAGGTGAAGGTCCTTCCGGTAGGTTTCTATTTATATCCAACAGAGTTAAACACTTTTTCAGTAGGTTTCCATTTCTTTCTCCTTTTACTTTTCTTAGAGACAGATTTATCACGCATATTCATACTATTCACATGATCAATTAAACACATAGCATGATGAGCATCAAGCAAACATTCATTGCATATAGAACAAAGAGCCTAAGTACCTTTAACAGAATGCTTAACATGTTCATTATATACATTTTTAGAATCAGAGTTTTGTTTATTCAACTTAGATTTAACTATCCTAGATTGGACTTCTACTTTATTCTTCTCATTACTAATTGGTGTTTGAAAAATCCTATCATTCTTTGTATTGCCTGAAGGCTTTGATCCGCTAGCACTAGTAGAAACTTTTACTTATGTAGAAGACAATAAAGGTATGTTAGTTACTTTGGGCATATTGCTTGATGATGCGGCTGTGTCAGCAAATCGAAATGTGTTCTTCTTATTGATAGGCATGATCACAACTAACTTCTCACTAGGTTTGTGAATGCTAGGGCAAGTATATCTAACATAACTTAGCAACTCTTGAATTAGCTCAACATACACACAGGCTGAGTAAGATGTGCTATCTAAAGGGTTTCGTGATTTAGCTTGTTCAACTACCTCCCTAAGAATAGCAGCTTGTTTCATAGTATGCTTTAGGTAGTATTTGTGAGTTTCTCTATTATTCTTAACCTGAGGAGCTAAAAATATTGGGTCAAGCTTATACATTCCTGGAGCCATAGTGGTAGCATTTGACATTTGGGTAGTATTATCAACTGTGTCCTTCCCTTTTAATTTTCTAAGATCATTTTTTAATGCTGTTATGGCCAACACTTTTTCTTGAAGTTGAGCACTTAAAACAGAGATTTCAACATACTTTTGATTTACTTGATTAACCAAAGATTCAGTTTGTTCTTTAGCACGAACACATGATGGTTTAATTAAATCATAAAGTTGTTTATACATCTATTTCAAATGCTTATTTTTAGCAATTAGTCTTGTCACCCTATGTTCTAGTTCAATATTTATAGTCTCAATTTCATCGAAGTCCTTTTTCACACTTTCACTGGTAGAAGTTCATTGATACGCTTAATGTGTGCTTTCAACTTCTTGATTGTCGTATCTTTTGCTTGAATCTCAGCTTTCAAATTATTTAATTCAAACAACTGATCAAATGAAGGTTTAGTTTGGTTCACAGATGTGTTAGTCTTTAGAAAAAATTCTTTATTAAGTTGCATTGCAATTTCAAGAGAAATGCAGTGTTGTTCAAGTTTAGAAAATCTTTTTGAAAGTCTATTATATTCATCTTTTTCAACCATGTTATGTTGTTTGATAAGATCAGATTCAAGTTCCAGACACTTGTTGCACATTTCCATATAATTCATAGAATCATTCATGATAACAGAAGAATTCACTTTCACAGAAGTATTCACATCCACAGAAGAATTCACAACAATATTCACAATATCTTGAGAAACTGTTTTCAATCAAAAAAATGTTTCTTTTGAATTTCAAAACATTGTTTGTCTACATGATACTATTGAACAGCATCTTCCATCTGGTTAAAAATTGTTTGAACTTCGTTACCTCATTTAAAAGATCTTTATCAAAAACATTAAATATGTCTGTTAAAGTCTTTAAAAATGGTATTATTTCATATTGAAAAATAGCTTTTGTATGTTCGAACCCCCATTCCCCTTCTGTTAAATCATTGGGCGTGATCCGCTTTTTCACCATATTGTCAAATTGGCTAAGATGGTATTTAAGATTTTTAAGGCTTGTATTAACTAGGCTTACCTTAGGAAGTTCCCAAGGAGCCTCAGTTTTGATAGGCCAAGAAGCAGATTGGTCAATAATAGGGTGTAAAGCTTGTTCATCAAACAATTCTCGTTATGGGACAAAACATTTACCAAAATCTTTTGATAATCTATTTAACTTAGCATAATCAATTGGTTTAATGTTAACTTTCTTTTCTAAGACCATTGGATCATTTTGTTTTAAAAGCATTTTGGATCGACTCTCTTCCTCAAGCATCAAAGTCTCTTCAGAATCAGCAATTGAGATCACATTAGTTTCCTTAGAAATACCATTACCGTCATATAGCATTGGCCTAATCTGCTAAGCTTTCTTAAGATAGAAAGGATTTTGAAAACCAAGAGCTTGTTTCAGGTTGTTATCATAGAAAACTTGTGGTTTCGTGAGCATATGCATAGTTTGTGCGGATTGGCCCATTTTACAAACAATGTTGTCTAGTTCTTTAACTTTCTTTTTGAAAGCAAATTATGTATCAATATTCTTAGCTTCTTTTTCATTGGATTCGTTTTTGAAAACATTAAATGTTTTTGTTAACAATTCCGTTTCCTTTGTTTGTTCAGAAAGAGTTTGTTTAAGATTGTTAATTTCTTTGTCAAAATCCGCAAACTGTGCACTTTTCTCCCAAATTATATCATCTATTATAAGCTTTTCTCGAGTACCTAAATCCATATTTTATCTTTCTTCTAGCAATTTTACCCGTTCTTTGTATCTTTCAAGCTCAACATATAAGGTTTAATTGGAAATTATATTGTCATTATTGACCTTGTTACAGTTAGCTACTTGATTTGATAGTTGTTCAAACACAAATAATATCAAGGCATCTTGTTGTGTAGAAGATTTTGTATCCTGAACAACTGTAGTTTGTGATTCAATTAGATACTGAGAGTACTGAATGATATTACTATCACTATATATCTCACTCTCTGAATGTTCTACAAAATAAGAAGGTTCGGAATACGGCATCTCTTGCACACTTTGATTTAGCATATCATTATTAGTGTTGTCAGAGATTGGTACCTCGGAGAGAACATATGATCCGTAACTAGACAAATTGGCCATAAGAACTACTTTGGCTGTAGAGATCTCATCACAGTCAGAATCATATGCATCCAAATCATCTGCTTGATAAGCTGCATTATGTGTGATGATCGACTGTGTAACTAGACCTTCTGCAATACCAGGATCTGCCAAGAATTCCAATTCTTACTCATTAAGAACTTTACCATTTCCTTGAGCTTCGACCAATAGAACTTTTTCCCTAAACCACGTAGCATCCTTTTTCCTCTTTCGCTTTAGATATTGTCTTGCCATATGACCTTCCCTTTGGGAGTTAAAAGACTTCACAACCCTTTGTTTACATGAATAATTCCCTCATGTCCCTGAAGTATTAGCTCTTGTTCCTGAAGTACTAGCAGCATAAGAATTTTGTCTCCCCTATAGTGGTTGAACAGTCACTCTTCCATCATGAATAGTTGCTCGTTTTCCTGGGTTGTATGAGTTTCTTAGCTCATTGTTAGTAGATGGGAAACGAGATGTGATGATAGTAGACAAAAATGTCATCATTGTGTTAATGACATCAATAGGGTCATATCCGTGCTTAAACACATGAACTGCTAAATCGGAGTCTATTTAAGGAAATTCAGCAAGGTGTGTCTGTTGATTAACTATGGAGACAATATATTCAATTTGAGGAACAAATTGTGGTTGTGAACAAGCCTCTTGATGAACAGTTTACTTTGCCACATGAATAGTTGATGAGTATGCATGTGGATACACTGTGGCGGATAAGTGATGGCATGTGGTGTGGATGGATTAGTGTTGAGTAATGATTGTGTAGATGAGTTGGTTCCATATTGATGGGACTGTGATGGTGAATACTGTTAGTTGAAATTTGGAGGGTTCTATGAGACTGTAAGTGTTTGATGTGGGGGGGGTTCCCCATCCCCTCATTTGATGATTCGCAACTAGTGCAAGTGGATCATGATTGCGTTCATGCATAAGACAGACTTCATTTGCATAGAGTTTGTGTTGTTCAAGATATGCATAAAGCTGATCAAAGTTGGTAGTATGCAAATATTTTACAAGCCTGACATCAGTCACAAACTTATTCTATTCAGGTGGAAGATTGTTTAAGAACTTGGTATTAACTTGAAATTGCTCCAGTTTCATGTTGAAAATGTTCATGTCATTGATTTGCTGGGTAAATCTCAAGTAATACTAATGAAGTGATTCCCCCTTGATGTGAGAAAACTTATCAAATGCATCATACAGTTTACACTCCCTTTCCTGCTTTGTCAATGAGGTACCTTACATAAGAAGTTAAACTTTTTCCCACAGATCCTTGGCAACTCTGTGATGATTGACAAGTGAATAGATTTCAGTTGGTAGACCTTAAAGAATGATACTAATTGCCTCCATGTCACAATCAGCTTGAAGTTTCTCTATAGCAGACAATTCAGCATATTTCTTTGTCTTGGTCACCCTATTTTCTTCAATCGTAGGCCAAATAAGTGGACCATGTTCAACTGATTCAATTATCATTCTTCCGTGCTCTATGTTTTGCATGTATAGTTCCATTCTACTTTTCCAAGAATCATACAGGTCTTTGTCCAACATTAGTGGACGATTGTCAGCACCAGAAAGTAGGGGTGAGCAGAAACCGCACCGCAAACCATAACAAAACCGCAAAAACCGCACAGCAAAAACCGCACCATGACAAAAACTAGTGGATCAGTTTCTAAAAATAAGAAAAACTAAATTTGCGATGCGGTTTCGGTTATACCTGTAAATCCGCACCGCTATACCTAAACCGCACCGCAATTGCTATAAATAATAATTTTAATAAAAATATTTCAAATTTTTACTAATTATCTCTCAAAAATTGAAACACGTGGCTTTTAAAAAGGCTGGCTTTCTCTGGGCTAAAAAGTATAAAGTAGATTTATGGGTGTGGTGCGGATGCGGTGTATTTACAGTTTTATCAGTTTTATATTTTTTGTTTTACTAATTAAGTGTTTCTATATTCAGTTTTATCTCACATGAATATAATTATAATAATGTATTAATATTAAGCCCAAAATTAGTATTTGGTTCAAGCCCAAAATTTTTATTGGGTTCAAGCCCAAAATTAAAAAATGGTCATATGTGGTGTGGTGCGATTAAAACCCGAAAATCCGTATTTGAAAATCGCAAAACCGCAAAACCAAAACCACAGGATCCGCATGGTGCGATTTAAACTTTTATAGAATCCGCAATTGCGGATGCGGTGTGGTTTTTACCAGAATCCGCACCGATCCGCACCATGCTCACCCCTACCAGAAAGTATCATGTATTCAGCAAGGGCAGTCACTATTACTTTGATGTTATAAGATTACTTGTTGATCGAACGGTGATTGAAAGTAATTGTGTTTTTAGTGAGTTGTATTTTGAGTGTTTGTAAGTCTTGAAACTATACGGGCTTTTACAACTCTTGATAAAACTAGGAAGACAAGTGAATGTTTCACGGGATTTTACAAATCATAGAGATAAACCATATAAGTTACTTTAGCAAATTTGAGTTTTTAACTTTAGTTCAAGTGAATTAATTTTCCTTTTGAATGTGTTAAATCACCTTGTAAAAAGAAGTTGTTAAATCGCCTTTCAAATGACGTTGTTAATTCGCCTTGTACTAAGAGAGTTGCTAATTCGCCTTGTGAAGGAAGTTGTTAATTCTCCTTGGCTTGGAAAACTGTGAAATTGCCTTGCCTTGGAAAACTGTTAACTCGTCTTGCCTTGGAATTGCTAATTCGCCTTGTAAAGGAAGTTGTTAATTCGCCTTGCCTTGGAAAACTGTTAAACCGCCTTGCCTTGGAAAACTGTTAACTCGCCTTGCCTTTGAATTGCTAATTCGCCTTGCACTGAAGGTTGATAAATCTCCTTGTACTGAATGCTTGTTAAATCGCCTTGCAAAGAAACCTTGTTAACTCGCCTTGCAAAGAAATCTTGTTAACTCGCCTTCACCTGCAATTGCTACACCGCCTTCTACAAGTCTGAAACTCAAAGATTTCAAAACACAAAAAGACTTACTTTTGATCGTTTTCCCCAAAATTTCTTATACAACTAGTATTACTAAGCCTATATGTACCTTAAAATGCAAACTTTATGGTTTTTAAGCCAAAAAATTTAAAATCAAGATTTGTACTTTATCAAGCTTTTCGAACACAAAAATGCACAAAAATTTGATGTTTTCTTTGGTTCTAAGCTTGTACACCTATATCCAAGGATACTAGATCAGATTTACCTTTGTAAATTATCTTTTAGTGTACAATATAGCATCGAAATCAAGAAGAACAAGAAGAAAATGTACGGTTTAAAAGAAAAAAACAAAACAAGAAACAAACACAAAAACTAAGCAAAATCACTCCATGGCTCTTGATACCAATTGTAGAAAACTTATGTAATCAATAACACCAAATAACTATGAAGAAATTTAGAGAGAGAAAGAGTTTTGAGGATGCTTCTAGTAAGAGAAAGTAAACAATAAATACACACTTAGATTATGTGAAATGAAACAACCAACCAACACCCTCTCCATGTGTGGAGAGGGTATTTATACACTTGATAGGGGCCGGCCTATGGACTAAGTTCATGGGATTTCCATGGGATTTTCCTAAGCTATCCTATCTAATTTCCAAATATTACTTTACGATCTATCAAACGGTATAATGGAAGTTACCGATACTTTTCGTGATCCTAACATTATCTGTCAGACGAGAAGATTCAGCAACTTCGATTAACTTATCCAATATAAAAAAGGGACCCATAGATAACAAACAAACCTAACCCAATACGGATATAAGAATGATAAAAAATCCTACAACAGAATTCACCTTTAAATAGGAAAACTTCAATGCCTTTAATCTTCCAATTGGAAACTCAGGAGGCATTAGTGCAAAAAACAGCCAATAAGGCTCACAATTTATAATAATTAAAATAGCATTTAAGCCATGGTTATAACTAAAATGCAAATAAAACTGAAACCATTTTGTAACTACATTGGAAGTTACTTACTCAATTAATGGTACATGAACAACCACATAAATGATAACTTACTGCCTAAAGGTTTCTGCATAACATATATACCGATTATAACTAACAAACACCACTTTTCAATAACACAAGATACACTCACCTGTGTCAAAACCAACCAACTCGCACAGACATACAACTCAAAATAAGGCGCAAATCACCCACCAACCTCAGCTACAAGGATTCTAAATCCACTTGCAAAAATACAGTTTAAACTTGGGATGTTCAGCTACTGTTTGCAACCAACAAATATCAACAATGGCATTCCATAAATCATAGTATTAAAAGCATACTCTAACATAAAAAATAAGTCATAACACAAAACCACCAATAGCATGTCTAGGATCCAAAACAACCTATCTTCAAACCAAACATAAAATGTCCGTTATCATTGCAACTGCCAAAATGCATAATTAACTTATATAACCATTAAATTCATACAGCCCTAAAACAAACTAACATATACGTTATACATTCTAAATCCACAACTCAAACAAAATCACACAATTAACTAACAAACATTCATCACGGAAATAAATCAACAATAATAATAATACATAATTAAAAAACAACAATACTTTAGCTTAATAACATAATATTTCATATTCATAAGCCACACCAACATCCATACATGTCCAACACAAAACCTAAACTTCAAACACCAACTAGCACATAAAAAAACTAAAGAAACTTAAAACATGACTACAAGAACAAAAGTTACCCATCCCTATCCCTAATCACCATTGTTCTCACCATCTAAAATCTCCACATCCATCTTTAGGGTCTTAATGTTAGCCAACGCTTTAGCAATAACCTCATTCAATGTCGAAAGCTTACTCTCTTCACCATGCTTAGCATCCTTAGCAGCCAACAAGCTATCATGAACTTTATCTTGATCCTCCATGGCTTGAAGTTCAACAACAATAGCAGTCAACTGACCAATGCAACCCCTAACAGTCTCAACCTCATCACGCATACGGTTCACAAAATGGCAACTTTCAACAATATTTTGCACAAGGAAGAATATCATGTACTTTGGAACAGTTGTTTCACCACTGAAAGCAATCAAATCATCAGTGACTCGCCTAGCAACAATGTTTTGGGGACCAGGAGCTGCCGTTGCAAATGAAAACAAGTGGAATAGAAATGAAAATTAGAAGGTACAAAGTACGGATTAAACATGAAATTAAAGGGAGATTTGGGTGTAGATTATAACACCCCTAAATTGGGTCGCAGCGGAATATTGTCTGGGAGCATTACTTCATAATACCATTGCACAAGATATGAGAGAACGACCTCTAAATGAGTCGTTTAAAAGTAATCTTGTTGATTTAGTTGAAAGATACATTTGATATTGACATTTGTCCTATAATTGCATCATAATAAGAAGCTTAAAAGTAATACAACAAGATTTGATCCTTTGAATATAAGTAGAAATCCATGAAGGAAATCTTGTAATGTTCAGACTCCAATGCATATCAAGTAAGCCAAGCATCCAATTCAAATGAGAAAAACATGCTTAAAAGTGTCAACATAAAGTTAGTGAGTTCATAGGTTTATGTAAGTGTAAATGTAAATCCTAAAACTCTATACACAGATTTACTGTGTTACAAGTCCCACCCATACAAGACTTGCAATGCATAAAATTAAATATATAGGTTTTTAAAATGCATGTAAACACAAACCACACAAAATACGTTTGTTAAAATGTTGAAATCAAAGATTTGTAAAGTATGTATGACCATTTCAATCCTTATAATAGTCACCAAAAATGTAAGTATGAATGTTAAATTAAAGATGTGTATGACTATTGTATCCCATATCATAGTCACAAAAAGTTAAGTATAGTTGGACCACAAATGTTGTAAAGTATGCATGCCTATTGTATCCAATATAATAGTCACCATATGTGATTACGATTGCACCCCTAAGTTCATGAAACTGCGGCGTAGACTTAAATGTATGCCACTTTATTCAAGGCACAATATGTGTTCATGTGTATGTAGTTGTTGGCCCTGTAGACACCAATCCAGTCGTGCTCAGACATGGTATAACGTTTGTTGGCTTGGTATGTCGACACCAGTGATCAATAATCACCCGAACAGGGATTGTCAATCCCGAATAGATATATCTTATAACATTCACGCTTACCCTCCGAGTAATTAATAGTTCATGCGACATAAGCTAATCCGTAATCATTTGAATGAAAGTAAAGTTGTAGTGTCCATAAGTAAAAACAAGTATTGTATCCCACCGTGCGATATGAAAATGAGTGTATAACATATTTGTAACGAGTTTGCAATGAGTATGTAAACAGTTTTGTCAATGTGTATGTAAACGAGTGTGTACAGAGAAGTCGAAAGAGGTATCCATGAGCTCATCAAATGAAGTACGAGGTTCTTTAGCACGAGCAACTTGACTAATCCCCAGGTATGAGGTAAAGAAAAAGGTTTGAGAGTCAACATTTGTCTCCTTAATCCAAACAAAATTAGGAGTTGGAGGATGTTCTGGTTTTCTTGCACTAGCCAACTTGGTAACCTACCAATGTCAGCGGTGTTACTCATTCATCATTCATACTCTTGTCGAACTCTTGATCTTGTTGCACTCCCGAGTCAATCAACTGAATATGACATGGCTCCTCTGCATGGGTGCATACTTGCCAAAATGCTTTAATGTATACTGATTGGAGGCATCTTTTGAGGATCTTGAAGACTTCTTTTCCTTTGACCTTGAATCTCTGGATGACTCAGCTTCTTTGCTTGATTTCCTTCTTTTCGTCCCTCGGTCTGATCCAACGGAGGGGTCTCGATCTTTGTCGTTGTCGTCTTGACTCCTCTTTAACGTAAATACTTCACAATATGTATTGAATAGATCTTTGTCAGTGTTGTAAGACTCAACCAGTGCATCATAAAGCTTCTTTTTGTAATCAGCTCTAAGATGTGATTTGCTTTCCTCCATCTTATCTAGAAGAATCTTTGTAAGCTCAAATTCGGAGAGTGATGCGGCCGCCTCATAAGTAGACTTTAGTTGTGAGGAAGACCTTGTCCAAGACTGCAGCTTCTAATGATTCTGTGACATTTTTCTCTATCACAGGATTTGCAAAATCTGATACTGCTTGAGGGAGAATCTAAGGAAGTTGAGTGTTGACGTTCTTCTTTAATAATAGCTCTCATTGATGTGTCAACAGTTTCTCTTAAGCATTATTTTCATTCTGAGCTTCTTGTCTACAGTCCAAATTATGTGCTTGAATGGTCTTGTTTATAGTTTCTCCAAGTTTGTTAATCACGTGTAACTATCACTTATATAGTCAGTGGAATAGAGGAGAGAGAATGATCATACCCAATCAACTTGCTTTTTCTCTGACAGATCTTTTTTCTAAGGTTGGTGTGACCTCTACTCGTTGAACCTTATACACAAGGAGAAATCTTGAAGTGAAGGAATAAGGTTGTAGCTTCATAATTGTTGGTGTTGGATTTGGTGTTGCTTATGTTTTGGAAAGAGGATTGAAGACAGAGGTGGTGTATGGATAGTTTATAGTGAAACCGGGATGTAATTTCAAGAATTTCCGTTGCATGACGAGCTGAGGTTTTCATCAATGAAGCATTCTCATTGTCAGATGGAAAAGGATTCTCAAGATTTAAAATCTTTCTTGTAAAGTTGGAGGAGACAGAAGAACTTTGTACAGGTTCATCAGCCTTTTGTGTGTCAAGGACTAGAGTAAGTGTCACATAAGCGTCTTCCTCTACTTGCTCAAACCCTGATTTTTGAGAAACATTTTGTTGTTCTGAGGCACCTTGATCAGCATTGGTCATATCAATGTCTTCATTTCCCAAGTTCACATTTACATCATCATACAGCTCCTTAGTGACCTCATCATCTCCTTCTTCATCCATCGTTTCTTCATCATCAATCTTTTCTTCTTCTTCTTCATAGTATTCAGTGCTAGACTGATTAAGAACATGAATCTTGATTATGTCTGACTCAGTACTATCACTATCAGTCTCTTCATCATCGTCATTCGTGTCATCACATTCTTGGTTATCATCATCGTTAGCATCATCATCATTACCATCACTTTTATCTTTAGAGTCATTTTCATCATCTTTATCTTCTTCTCCACTGTCACCCCAATACTCTTTCTCACTTTCATATTTGTATATGGGTACATCAGGAACCCCTGATATAGTACTAGTTCCTTCATCTGCACCAGTCATCTTGAGATGTTGCTCATCAGGAACCTTTGACTGAGTGTCCCACTATCATCCCTGTAGGCCACTTGCGTGGAGAGATGTGAAATTGTTCTTGCTTCTTTGTTCAGCCAGCTTTAGTTGGATTCAGTTTTCCGACAATCACACTGTAATAATACATCTAATCCTTTGGCTTTTGGCATCTTTACAGGTTGCTTCTTTTTGTTAGATTTAGCCACCTTAGCTTTAGTCTTGATTCTGGTACCTTTAGTAGCTTAAAAAGGGTTTTTCTTGGGAGATGTGTTAGAATACCTTTACTTTTTGAAAGTACTTTGGTTTGGAGTTTCTCTCCATAACAAAAGTTCCATATGTATGTCTTGTAAGCTTTAAGATTCCAACATTGCATGTTTGTTAAACTCCTTTGGAAGAATGGTACCATATACTTTAGTATCTTTATGTCCTGGAGATTACATCCATAGAAGTAAACATGGTGTCATCTCAATCAGTGTGCCAAAACATCTTTGTTTTTTATTTTTTTTGTTCCCTTCTTAAAATAGACAAACCTTTGAAATGAATTAATCAATATGATCTTAGTGAATCTAGGTATGACATCTTTTTTGGCCTTCTTAGCTTCCTTGTTTTCTATCTGAAATAGGAAATCTTCCCAGAGTAGATACACATAGTCGATGTTCTTCTTATAGAACATACCCTAGAGGATTTGAGCACGGGACAAACGAATCTTGTCCATTCCAGTTTTTTTGCCACTTAAGTACTTGTTGATGATGGTAGCAAATGCTCTCTCATGGTAGTGGTGTTATGAGTAGTCAACACACATATCATCGAGGTAGATGATGTCTTGAGAGTGTGCCCAATATCTACTAAAGACATCTAGGATACATGTCCAGTGTGAGGTCTCAAAGTTTTTCCGTAGAATTTAAGGACAAAACTGGAGACTATTCTCTGAATATTTCAACATCGAGAGAGTGCAATACTTCATTGTTTTTATCGTGAATCTGATGATGACTATGAATGTGAAATTGTATCCCAAACTATTCATGTAAAAAAATGTCATGAACTATCTGCAAGTGATTAGGAATGCTTGGTAGAAGGGAGTGAGAGCAAGAGCATCCAACACCACTTGAAATGTAGCTTCTTTTGGTTTGATGTCTGTTTTGAGTCTCATGTTGCATTTCTCAAACTCAAGACGGTCTACAGGGGCAACAAGAGCATCATCAAGGACTGTTTCTGCTAAGATTTAACCAATACAGTTTATATATATAATTAATTTTATATATAACACACTATAAGGCCTTTGATTGTTGAATACTTAAGCTTGATTCATGTTGTGATATCATTTTAATGATTAGGCTCATTAAGGATTTTAGCATTTTTTTGAATAAGATCTAATCATCCGAAGGGCAACTTAATTGGGCATAATGTGAAAGGCATTTAAGACAACTGAAATAAGTGCTCTTGGAATCCAAATTAAAACTAACTTATAGAGGAATAAGGTAAACCTAAGACATTTACAGAAAGTCTTGATTATACCTTGAAATTATATCCTACTTAACTTGTAATATTTTAGATTGCATAATTAACCAATTTTAATTAGCTACCTAACTTGAGTTTTAAATTGCCTTCATATATAGGGTTGTTAAATCGCCTCCTATAGAGGGTTGTTAAATCCTCTCCTATTGGAATTGTTAAATCGCCTCCTTAATAGGGTTGTTAAATCGCCTTCTTAATGATGTTGTTAAATCGCCTCCTTAATCAGGTTGTTAACTTGCCTCGTAAAGGCGTGTTGTTAACTCGCCTCATGAAGGGAGTTGTTTACTTGCCTTTTGAAGGCGTTGTTAACTCGTCTCTTAAAGGCAGTTGTTAACTCGCCTTCAAAACACACATTACCACAAACATGAAATTTTAAGTAGCAAAACTTGTTCAAATAGCATTCATATCAGTTGTTTAACACTTAGGATCAGTTATAAAAAAAATTAGCCACAGAATCATCAAGAACGATTAAGAACAAGCATATTTATCCTTTTTACCATATTCATTCAAGAAACTACAAACAAGAAATGCCTTTTATGGCTCAAACACATTTAAGGAAGAGAATACAAACGTCCTAACACAAAACCCACAAACATATTTCACTAAATCCCAAAAACCCAAATTTTCGCAAACAAGAATTATCAAGAACACATTCATATGATAACCAATCACAAAATTGTTTTAGCCGAGTGTTCTACACTCCTAAACAAGCAAAACCCCTCACTTAATTTAGGTTTTTACCCAGTTTTGATTTTGATGAACCCTAATTCGATTGTTAGGGTTTTCGAGATCAAATTCGTATTAAAACTTAATTCGTTTGAGAGATGTGTTGTTTAAAGTGTGAAGAACGAGTTTCTAGTTATACCTTTTGAATGATAACAACTTGAAATGAAGATTAGGAGATGACAATTTTGATTTTAAGGTTGGGAGGGAAAATAAAATATAAGTGTGTTTGTGCGTGTGACGAAGTGACGGGGTGTGAGAGGGTTTATTAAATCAATTTTGGTTTAACCCTTTTGCCCCCTCCCCTCCCTAAGTATCCTATCTATTTCATGTTTCTTTTATAAGTTTTATTAGGCAATTTAAGTTTAACAAATGGCACAAATAGTCCCTAATGTTTTTAACTAGCATACCTAATAACTTAATTCACACTTTAACTCCCTAAAGGCATAAACACATAACATATAAGACACACATAAGCTAAACTTAATTAACTTTCCTTAAGAATGATATTTTGTTATTGTTTTACACCTTTTTCCTTTAAAACACAAGCACATTATTATTATGAAGAAGATATTTGACATTTTCTCCCCCTCAAACAATGACCCATTTTCTATTTAAAGAGTTGTAGTTGTTGTTTGAGAAGTCGAATGTCTTAGAAAAAACTTTTTATGATGACTTAATGTTT
>BQNB010084147.1:20000-28838 GCA_026074375.1 Tanacetum coccineum
CATCTTGGTTCTCAGAAGACAACAAACCCTCTGAGAGCATTATCCACTACCGAATCCGACTACGTAAGCACCGGAAAGGCATGTCCAACAAGCTACTATGGAGAAACAAGCTCTATCTACTAACGACATCCGACTCAATACTCTCCCGTTCATGTCGACAAATAAAAGCGCGATTGACCTTAGCAAAAACCCAGTACAACATTCTCGAACCAAACATATCGAAATTCGTCATCACTTTCTTCGTGATAATGTCCAGAAAGGACATATCTCAATCGAAAAAGTGTCGACCCAGCGACAACAATCGCTTGAGACGATTCTTTACGAAACCCCTTAAACGTGAATCGTTTAACTATCTACGTCTAGTTTAGGAATGATGGAACACATTCCATAAATCGTATTAGTCTGCTTCTCTTTCTTCTTTCTCAATTATAGTCCGCGTTCCATTCCGCGTTCCATTCCGCGTCATGACAATTTAACTACTTCATCCGAAGCTAGTTAGATATTTTTAATTCGCGAAATGCAAATTAATTAGTCACTCTTCCTAGTAAATTCGTGTTAAAATTTAAAAGTCCAAAAATTCTATAATACGGGCTGCCCCCATATCTTAGGCGGCCCTTAATCTTTTTCAGGCGGCCCCCTCATCGAACTTGGGACCGCCACCAGCTGACACCAAAAATCTATACTTAGTCAAAAAAAATTCAAAACTTAAAAACAAACACCCCCTTCCTCTTGCTGCAGCGATGAACACGACCAAACCAACCCAAAAACTCAAAATCAACCACCAAAACACTAATTGAAGATCAAATCATCACTAATCATCATCCCTAACATCACAAAGATCATTAATTGTAAGTCATTTCATCTATTTTGTTTCAATTTGAGTCTAGGGTTCATGATGAACACAAAAATTAAAATTGAGAATTTTCCATTTTTCTTTCAATTTTGTACAATTAGGACTACTAGGATATAATGTATAACTAATATTCTTCCCTTAGACATATGATGTACACATACACGAAGAGATTTTGTCGAAAAATTAAGTTTTCGGACCAAATCCCTAATTTTATTTCAGCAATCACTCACGTTAGGAACTTAAATAAAGATTGTTTGTTATGCATTGTTAATACAACTTAAAAATGTTTTTAAACACATGCATAATGATCTCATGAACAAAGGTCGAGATACATAATTCATAGGTATTTTTCGCCATGTTTGGATTGTAGCAAAACAAATTAAGGGATCTGTTCTTGGGATTAACTCTTAGGATTTTATTTTTAGGTCGAGTTAATCGTTACTCTACATTAGTCACATTTAGGCACACACTAGAAACAATGTCCATAAAATATTACAAGTAAATGATAATAAAATGTGACTTCAATTCTTTCTTTCTAGGTAATCATGCCCCACAAATCGTCTGACGACCATAAAAATACAAGACATTATATCCCAATGATTTCACATGAATACCGTTCACCTATAAAAGAAAGATTAAGAAACCTTAAAAGTCGCTACATTCATGAGGGTCGGGTGGTTTTTGAGACTTTGTGGATTCAACACTATGTTCGGTTTTTATTTTATTTTCTCTAAGTCATTTATTGAAATGGGTGAGCCTAATACTAGGTACGTCTGGGAAAGGATACGGATATAAATACGGTGACCAACGTAATTATAAACGTATCACGACTCACGCGTATTTAGTATTATCGTTTGCACAGATCAATGTTGACACCTTAGGACCGTATGATGTGTGGTATAGTATATTAAGTTATCCTATACGTGTTGACCGTCCCGCCTACCTAACGTTGCACATGTTCTCCCTCATGTAGATAATGCCGCCAACGATGACGACTCAAAGTGCTAGCCGGCCTGCTGCCGCATCACAAGGAGGAACGGGTGGACGAGATGGTAGTGGTAGTGGTAGGTGATGCGTATTTTGCTTTAAATTTATTTTTACCAAGTTTTAAATTTATAAAACTCGATTACCGATACATGCACTAACGGGTAGAGAACCCGATCGTATATAGTGCAGTATCTTGGTAAATCCGAGGTCGTCCCAAGAGCTAAGGTTAAATAGTTTAATTTGATTATTGTCAAGATTTGAAAATGGTTTTAAGTTGATTTTAAGAATTATGGAAAAGTAAATGCAGAAAAGTAAACAAATAAAAGAATTCAGGGAGAAAGGCGTGTTAACCTAACCATTTCATTATCAATGATACGATTAAAATTTCCTGTGCAATGTTCAATTATAAGTTCTATTAGTGGTTCCAATGTCGAAAAACCTGAATTTTATTTGAGGGTTGTCCTATATTTACTCTGCGATCCCACATTCCTCTACGATCACATGAGCAGGGCATCCAAGCTTGCAGTGGTTAAATCCCAACTACCCTTAAGACCAATCTATAATCTATACGGATTATTAACCCTCTCTGAAAGAGTTCCCATATTTTTTAAGTATTTAATGTGACAAAGGCGGTAATCTGGTTAATTCCTACATTAGGGATAGATGTCAAGCTACCCTAGTACTCCACTAATCCCAAGTTCAACATGGTAAGTCTAATATCAGGATTAACAAGATCAAAGCCACCCTCTATACTACCAAAACATGGGGGATCAATGAAAGGCTATAAGGATATCTAACAGAACCATAATTAAACAGGAAATCATAATCACAACACTGCCGCTCATAGTAACAACAATGCAAGAAATAATGAATAAAGACATGGATTGAATCATCATAATTCATACATAGAATGAAATGAATGACTAAGTACAATAAGTATGCTAGTGGCTTCTCTCTTGGACCTTTAGATGAAATGCTTCGAACCTTAGGGGTTTAGCTCACCCCTTAGAATTGTGTGTGAAGTGGTGGTGGTAAGTGATGCTGAATGAGCCAGAGGAGGGCTTTATTTATAGGCTTTGAAAGGTTTACGTCGTAATCCTTATGGGATGTTATGTCGTAACCTTGCTACGTAAGCATCCAATCTTCTAGGCATAAAAGTATGTTACGGCGTAACCTTCGCCAATGTTACGCCGTAATGCTGAATCAGATACATCATCTCTTGTAAATTTGATTGTTGTGGCGTAATCTTGGAGACACTTTACGCCGTAAAGGGTGTGATGACTCATTTCTTCGTTATAAGATGTTACGGCATAATCCCTCGGGGGTGTTACGCCGTAAAGTGCCTTGGACTCTTCACTTTAGTGCATTTCTTGTCCAAATCCTTTGTCTTTTGCTAAAATGCTCACTTGGTCCCTGAAAACTAATAATAAACAATTAAGTAATGTTTTCATACATTAATAGCATATTTGTAAGCATTTTTATAAGGAATTTGATATTAAAATGTATCAATTATTTGATGTTATCATCTTATCATATTCATCCTCTTCAAACTATTCTACCATGAATTCCACTCAAGCTTCTTCTTCTAACCCTTCCAAGAAAATCAAACTAACCATAATCCCTCCTAGACAACTATTTGTTAACATTTCTAGTGATGAAGATGTCACCACCACACCTTCTCCTACAACAACTTCTTCATCTCCAAATCTTCCAAATGCACCATTAAAAACTCCATCCACCAGTCAAACCTCATCAAGCCAAGAGAACACATCTTTCTCTTTTCAATCAAAACTTCAAATTTCACCACCATCATCAAATGAATTAACCTCTCCTTAACCTTTAAACCCTTTGCTTGACAACATCTTGGATGTTCCCCCTAGACCTTCAAACCCTCAACCACTTCAAAGTCATCCTTCTTTGGATATCACACTTTATTTGTTACCAATCACTTCTCTTGATCACATTCTTGATAGTCCATCACCACCTTCACCACAACCATAACCTCAACCACCTCTCATGAGTCATCCCATTTACTTTAACTATCATGACTATCATGGGTCAACTTGTTTTTGTTGTTTTTACAACCGCAATCTTATCTTTTCTCTTAGGGATGAGATGAACCTAATGTTTGTTCACCTTGAGTATCTTCTCACCTCCACCATGAATTCACTCTCTCCACCTCACCCTTGAAAACAAGGTCATATCACCTAATAATTAGTCATTATAACCCTTTTGCTCAAAGTTAGTTCCTATGAATCAAGGATCATCTAGGACTTATGTCATGATATCTTTATCTACCTTTTATAGTACGTTTAAATTGTAATGTAGTGTATGAATGAATGTTTCTTTGTCAAGTCTTAGTTCTATTCTCATTGCCATCAATGCTTCTTGTATGAGCTTATTAAGTAATGAATGAAGCCAGTTTATGATTTAACTTGCATGAATTGCTATGGGTGCTACTGGTTGAGAATATATTGTCTTGCACTTGTACATCTAACTTTGTTTTGTAGCAAACAATTTTTGTAAGATCGATCCCTTGGTGCCCCAAACGAGGGGGAGCATACATCATGGGGGAGTCTTGATATCATCGACTTCTTTCTTTCTTCAACAACTCGACGATCATTCTTTTTGAATTCGACAGAAAAGGGGATAAATGGAATGAAAAACTCATTAATAATTTGAAACATTTAATTTTATACAAAATGAGTTTATATATTGTCATCATCAAAAAGGGGGAGATTGTTAATACAAATAATGTCTAAAAACGTTATTCATATATTTCAACTTCTCAATGTTTTGATAATAACAAAATGTAAAAACGTTACGATAAAAATAAACGTTTACAAATTATTAATCGTAAAATTCTATTTCTAAGATTAGTAATCACTTAAGGTATGAACAAACAAATCATTAAGCATGATTAGTGATCGAGAAAATACTTTTCTCTTAAACATCATATTTTTACAAAAGTATTTCACAAAAATAATTATACAAAATATTTTCTAATTAAAAGAAAAGTTTTATTAAAAACTTAAATTTGAAAATCAAATTTTCCTACCAAAATGGAAGGTTCTATAACAGATACAACATTTCCCACAAAAATACAAAAACAGGAGCGTAGTCTACAGGGCGGTCCCTTTTTAGGCCTAGCGGTCCCAGATATATATGAGACCGCCGGGACCGCCTCCAGTGACCGTTGGGTTTTCCTACCTATAAATACTGCTCTATTCCCAACAGACAATCAGACCTCTTAGCACGAAGTTTTCAGATAACTTTCTCTCTCTAAAAATCTTCTTTCTCTCTCTAAATCTCTTGATCACTAATATTCTTAGATCTTGTTTCAAGTGATCTAATCTCTTCTTCTCATCTCTTATTTCTTAATCAAGTGCAAGAGAAGAACATTTGTATTCGCCAAGAAACGAATTGTTATTTAGTGATCTCTCATCTATTCTTCTAAGTATCAAATCTCTATTGTAATTATCTTGTGTAATTATGTTATTCGGATTGTGTGTATATCCGATAGTGTAGATCTTATGAGTGTATAGTGATTGTGAAGTGGTAGATTGGTTCTAGCTAAGATTAGGACTCGACATTTAGCTTAGTGTCAGAAAATAACGTAAGTGACGTGTAAACAGTTTTCTCCGCCTGAAGGGAGCTTGTTGACATAGTGAAATCTTGAGTAGGATACTCGAGGAGTGGAGTATGGCGAAGAAGAGCTTCGTAGCCGAACCACTATAAATCTTGGTGTCTTGGTTTGATTGTTCCTTCTCTTATTTCTTTATATTGTTGTGATTGTTGTTTAGCATTAGTTTAGATATTTACTTTGTTGATTCATATTTTTGATTGGTTGAACATACTACTCGAATCTAAGTATTTTGAAAGCAAACTTTTAAAACGTAAAACGAACCTGTAAACTATTCAACCCCCCTTCTAGTTTCTACAGACTTCAAAGCCCAATGGTTTTAGTTTATGGCTTGATAAGCCAAGCGAATTATTTTCAGTCATATTCCTATTACTTAATCGACTTAATGGAAGAGTCAATATTTAATCGTTACGACTTATGTAGTTTTCAGAATATTAATACAAAGACTAAATCAATATTTGAGTTTTCGACATGTTTCGCTTCCGGCATATTATGGTGGGGTACTTAGACTTATTTGAAATGAACATGATTTCTTTGGATAAAAATCAGGCTAAAACATTTTAACTCTTAATGGGCCATACGGCCCAATGACTAATGGGTTAAACTTGAAAGGAAACATTTATGGACGATTAACGGGCCGTAAGGCCCAATAACTAACAAACTACATTCTAATCATTATGGGCTTTGCTTTGATAATTGGATTTGACTAGTGAACATAAATTGGGTTGGACTTGTGAGATAGGACTAAACAAATATTTTCGAGCTAACATTGGGCTTTTGGGCCTAATAAGGGAAAACAAGTGAAATTAGACTCCTAAAACGAATGTTCAAATCAACTAATGAGAATTGAACAACTATAGGTTTAGAAATAGACAAGATAGACATTTGAATTGTAGAACGATAAAACTTGGCGAAAATATATAGTTTTGGCATTTTGTCGGAAATTGATCTTTTTGAAGGAAAGTGGTTGAAATAAGGTTTGAAACCTTGAGAAAATGTTTATAAACGAACGGGTCATGCCGAAATTTTCGTAAATAGCTTACACTTAGGAAAAATCTTGAAAAAACTCATTTTCTTATAATCCGACAAAAGGACGAAATCATGGTTTTATTTAAACATAGATTCATAATTAATAAATGGTTATACTTAAACTCAATAAATAATTAAAAATTCGTACTTATACTTATGACACAAACTAGCTTCAAAAACTCGACAAAAAGACAGAATAATAAAATATTATTATTTTATGCCCGACTAAAAGACAAAAAACATGATTTTTATGAAAAACTCCTAACACCTATTCTATGTGTCTAAAACAGCGTTAACACTTATATCAAGGATGTCTTACCAAAATAACTTGGGATGATGGGTTAAACTGCTGAAGCATGTCTAAATTATCAACTCTTTGATTCTTTTTATTTCTTTAATTCCCATTTCTTAAATTATATGCTATTTTAAATTCTTAGTTCTATGATTCTTAATTATCTATATTCTAAATTCTTTGATCCCTAAAGTCTTACTTCTTAAATTCTAATTCTTTAATTCTAAACACTTAAACTTTTATTCTCGGATTTCTAATTTCTAAAGTCTCATTTCTATTGAATTCTTATTTCTATAATCCTTACTTCTTAAGCTCTAAAATCTCAAATTGTTATTCTTTTAAAGGCATAAGATACATCGACTCGAACAACTTAACTATCACACCATAATGATACGAAATCTTTTATGTTAATTATGTAAACACTTTTATAAACTCTAAGACAAATGCTTGTACATTAAGCCATTTTCATAAAACATATTACTAAGTTAGAACTTGCTAATAGGTCGTGGTCGGGTACTATTGCGTGCATAGTTAGAGATTATCTACTTTCTGCTACTATAATCTTATTTGAGGTGAGTCCTTGTAGCCCCACTTTTCAAACTCTTTTTCATTGGGGTAAAATGTTACTCAAAATCTATTTCAACTACTTTTACTACTGTGCAAAACCTCTTATTTCTTTTGGATAATGATATGTACTTATGATTATGTGTATGAATGCTATGTGAATTCTATGTGAATGCTATGAGAATGCTATGAGATCTATTTATGCGAAGTTCCTTTTTTGACTTCTTCTCAATACTACTTAGCCGACTATGTAGCTCTAGCTGGTAGGCGATAGGTTCGGAGGACTATAAGAGTGTGGGTATTCTATTGATTTGTTAATTTAGGTTGGGATACCTTGGTATGATGTGATGATGTGTTGATAATCTAAATACTATTGCATGCATTGTGCTTTCATATTGCACTATTGTCCAGAGTCTTAAAATCTAGCACAGCAATTGGGTTTACTTCTAAACCTACAAGCTCACCAATTTTTAGTTGACCTTTCGAGTATCATTTTCAGGTGTGATCATCAAAGTAAACTTAACGTATTAAAAATCAAAGACCTCTACTACCGGGATGTTTCTAAAGACAAGGGTTTCCAACTACTTAAAACTGAATGTAAAAATGTATGGTATATCTTGTATCTTGTGCGATGGATCATAACGTCACATCTCGAGTTTCCGCTCTTATTCGTGTTCATACAAAATCTTTTACACGAATCATCACATAATTTATTTTCGGAAATAATTAATGTCCAATAGTTATTTTCGGATATAAATTAATATTGGCTTAAGTCAAACTTATTTTCGGTAATAATTATTACCAAAAGTTATTTTCGGATATAAATTGGCTTTGGTTTAGTCAAACTTATTTATGGTAGTAAATTATTACCAAAAGTTATTTTCGGATATAAATTGGCTTTGGTTTAGTCAAACTTATTTATGGTAGTAAATTATTACCAAAAGTTATTTTCGGATATAAATTGGCTTTGGTTTAGTCAAACTTATTTATGGTAGTAAATTATTACCAAAAGTTATTTTCTGATATAAATTGGCTTTGGTTTAGTCAAACTTATTTATGGTAGTAAGTTATTGCCAAAAGGTAAAAATTTAAAAGAGCCGAATTTACAGGCGAAACTGCACAGTTTTTTCCGAAACCAAAACCTAACAGAATCCGAATCCGAAACCAGAACTTCCGATACCTAATCCAAAACAAAATAATCAACCTCACTCACGATCAGATCATTCACAATGATGTCTGAAGACTCAAGTGCAGCTGGTACCGATAACCGTCCACCAATGCTCAAAGAAAATGATTACGACCATGAAGATTCTTATGATTCAGATGTGGATGATGAACCAAATGCAGCAGCAGCTTTCATGGCTAATCTATCATCCAGCTCTAGTCAAATCAATGAGGTACGCACATTTAATGATACTATCTTTGAAACTGTGTCTCATTCTTTGTCACCTAAGGTACCACATGACGAAC
>BQNB010084148.1:0-28838 GCA_026074375.1 Tanacetum coccineum
GAACTTGTTCACACATCTTAACAAGCTAGAGACATATATTTTCACATGTGACAATTTACGAGACATATATTTTCACATGTGAAGAACTTGTTCACACATCTTAACAAGCTAGAGGCATATATTTTCACAAGTGACAAATTACAAGATATGTATTTTCACATGAAACCAGGTGCTTTACGTAACTTAAAAAGCTACAAAATATATATTTTCACATGTGACCAAGTCACTTACGTATCTTAAAAATACGCAAACTAATTAAGTCGTGCATAACAATCAAGATCTAATTCATAATCTATACTTTCACATGCCATAACAATCAAGACCTAATTCGTAATCTATACTTTCACATGCCACATATTTACAATCTAAACAATGACAATAACTTCATATGCATAATAATTCATAATTTTAAAATTAAATTATGTCAAAAATTAAACAAATAACAATACCTGTGTAATCTGACTTGAAAAGCTCGTCTTCCTCATTAATTGGGGGTTTTTCGTTCTCATGATGATTATCCTCGTGATTATTGATCGGTGTGATTGGTGGTGATGGTGTGATGGTGGTTAACGGTGGTGATCGATAGTGATGGAGCACGGTGGTTCCATGTTTTTTTTTTTGTGTGTGTGAATTAGAGGAGAGAGGGAGAAATGGAGTTGATTTTTTTTTATGTTGCGTAATGAATGAAGTTTAGTTAGACCCTTATTATTTTGGATGAAAATTTACAAAAAAGCCCTTTTGTTTTTGTTTAGTATAATGTTAGTGTAAATTGTAATCTAATCTAAGCCATTAGATTTTAAAAAAGAGGGACTAATGGAGGGCTAAGATCTCTTCGTTCCATCTCACAAAAATTAGCCTTCTTAAATGAACGCTTGTTAGTTTCTTATATATATATTTTGATATGTATATATATTTTTTGATATGATTAACAATTTGGCTATAGTTAGTTTCTTATGCAATAATTTAGGTATTGATTAGTTTATAATGCTAGAGATTTGATGGATTTCAATCATATCTGAGTATTTGTTTCATCATTTATTAAAACAAATGTCATATCATGGATTCACTTCAGCATCAGAATTAACCAAGTTTTTTGTATACTTTGTTACACTCAAATGTACACGGCCTAACCACTCTGTTCGTTCTGACCCTTCGTCTACACTATTGCAAATACTATCCGGTTAAACTCTTTTTGTCCATTTTTGCCGTCACTCATAAATATTTGTAAACAGTGGCGGAGCCATGTACTAAGTAGGGGGGGCCGTTGCCCCCGATAAACTGGCTTTTTTTTTTAGTGTAAAAATTGTATTTTTATGGCCTTATTTTTAGTTTGCCCCCGTCCTAAATCTCAAATTGCCCCCGATAAGGCTGCTTAAATATCAAAAATCTATTGAAAAGCTACTAAAAGATGCTAAGAAATTGTTAAAAGCTGCTAAAAAAACTGTTAAAAAGTGCTAAAACGCTACTAAAAAGCTGCGGTTTTTGAAGATGTTTTCGGAGAAAAAAAATTTGCCCCCTATATGCCAAGATCCTGGCTCCGCCACTGTTTGTAAAACTAGTCTCACATGACAAGGGAACTTTTTGTATATAAATGACCTGTGTAAGATGATAAAAGGGAATAGATTATATCAAGATGAGGCGCTCTTAACTAGATTTCAACTTTAGTCCAATACAAGATCAGGGTTCCTTTTATTACATTCAACTATGTTTCAATCAGTGGTACAAGCTCTCTCTCATCAACAAATAACATTTTATGTTATCTGCTACCCTCTGCACTTCATTTTATTGATTTGTATATGTAGTTATGGTGTCTTTAAAGCTTAATAATTAGATTATTGATTCTTGTTTTGCAAATGTTTATTATTAGGAATAGGATTTTTGATGTAGTGAAAAAAGAGAACACAAATTGAATCTGTTGATTCACCTGAATACCACAAACAATCTTCTAACTATCTTTGATTCAAAAAAATACCGATAATCAGGCAAACTATAACAATCGTTGATTCAAACGAATACCGATTATTATTAAGAGAATCTTAGCAAAACCGCCAAGAATTGATTAAAGCAAACCTTTATTACCAATATTAAAATATTAAACCATATCCTACACACCTCCTTTATAGGAGAAGGAGTGCTTATATGTTTACCTTCTAAAGGGATGTGAGATATAAGATAAATATAAACGTAAACTACAAAACTACGAAAACTATGAAACTACGAAACACGACATATGACGAAGGCAGAACTGCACCATTCTCCCCGCATCAATTTTTTATCTGATCTAAAAGTTTTGGATATTGTTTCCGTCAATATTGATTTGAATATTTGTTCACGTACAGATGAAGAACCATGATCCCCCCAAACTTGTTGAAGTTCTTAAGGTCACAACAGGTGACTTTAATCATCCGGCATCTTTCCATGAACATGATGATTTACCTAAGGGAGCACTGCAGATATTAATCCGGGAAAAATTCTTGTGCACAATGTCCTTCATGTCTCTACGGCGTGAAAGAATACACAGCCTTAAGCTCAAAATCTTTCACCAGACACATATTGCCCCGTCCATGCAAAATCTCTTCTTTGCTGGAGTAGAGCTCGACAACCACCGTACCTTTTCCGACTAGAAAATCCCTTGTAGGTCCATCATTGATCTTGTGGTACAACGTATAGGAAAGATAAAAATAAATGTTGCCATCCCCTATCGTTCCATCTCTCTTTTTCTCGATTCCCGTACCACCATTCACAAAGTGAAAGCCTTGTATCGTGACAAGACAGGTATCTCTACTGACAATCTAAGGCTGGTTTTTGCTGGACGCGAGCTTCAGGATAGCCACACCCTTGCCTAATACTACGTCCAAAACGTGTCCATCCTCATCCTTGTTAACGATAGATGGATGAGGGGACTTTTCCAGGGTCTATATGTCGTGATTGCTTCCACCGGAAAAATCTTCCACCTTCGGGCGGATTGCTTATGCACCATCAACCATCTCAAAGCCATGATTCAGGACCGTGAAGGTATTCCTGCACACCTGCAGACGCTCTTTTTGCCCCAAAAGCAGCTCCGGGGTGGCTCTACTCTTGTAGACAACTACATCAATCAAGGAACCTTCATCTATCTTGTTCAGGTTACACTACACCAAATGAGCCATTTAGCTTCAAAATTTTATAAAGACCACAAAAGTGGTAGGTAAGTGAGGGTCTAGGCCCACATTTTCAACTAAGTTTTTGGTCAAACAAATGAAAACTGGTCCCACTCAAGTTGCTACCACAAATGTGGTCTCAACAATTTATATATTAAAAACCTTATTTATTCTTTTGTAAAAGACAATTTCTTTTTTTAAAAATAACTTCGCTACCACATATGTGGTCTCTAACATTTTTTGTAATAAAAAACTCATTTTTTTCTTTTGTAAAAGACAATTTGTTTTTTGTAAAAATCACTTTGCGACCACAATTGTGGTCGCAACCTTTTACTCATTAAAGAAAAACCATTGTCACTTATTAAAATTTGTGGTTAATTCTAGATTGCTTTGACTATTTATTACTACAAATTAGAAGTGATTAAATTAACTTGAAAACGTTCAAAATTAAACGGTGTTAAATTACATCAAATAACTAAAATGCACAAATTACATCAAATAACTAAAACGCACAAATTACATTACCAATCGATTACCGTTTAACATGTCATGTATATCAATACCGTCTCGACCTATCCGTTTAACATATGATACATAACGATATCACATTGACTTATCCGTTTAACATCTCATGTATAATGATACCATCTCGGCTCATCCATTTAACATGTGATACATCACGATATCACATTGACTTATCCGTTTAACGTCTCATGTATAACGATATCATCTCGGCTCATCCGTTTAACATCTAATGTATAACGATATCATCTCGCCTCATCCGTATAACATCTCATGTATAATGATAACACATCGACTCATTCGTTTAACATGTCATGTATATAAATAACATCTCGACTTATCCGTTTAACATGTGATACATAACGATATCACATTGACTTATGCGTTTAACATCTCATGTATAACGATACCATCTCGGCTCATCCATTTAACATCTAATGTATAACGATATCATCTCGACTCATCCGTATAACATCTCATGTATAATGATATCACATAGACTCATTCATTTAACATGTCATGTATATCAATACCATATCGACTTATCCGTTTAACAGCTGATACATAACGATATCACATTGATGAGACTATGTTTAACATCTCATGTATAACGATACCATCTCGGCTCACCCGTTTAATCTTGGCTTTCTGTCAGATGTCGTCATCAAAATTAATTATTTGTCTTACTGCTTTTGTTTGTCTCCGCTTGCTCTTGAATGTCTTCATCAACAAAACTTTTATTGCTTTAATGTTTAAATTTAGCTTGCTCATCCAATATGAACTTTTGCACTTTCGCCGCTCGAATTACTAAGAAATATTAGATGATAGATATGGCCATGTCTAATATCAGGTTAAAATCCATTAAAGTTAGGTTATCGCGTGTATTTGCATTATAATCAGTTCATCTGCATTATAATTATTAGTTCATCGATAAAACATAAGACGGTGTAATCTATCATATAACACAAACATATGTGTACGAGTGAGTGTTTTGGTAAGTAGAATCATGTACTATTTACTTAACAGTGAAAACACATAAATATATACATGAAGTTACGTGTCTCATGCATAATGATATCAAATCGACGCGTCCGTTTAACATTTCATGTATAAAGAGTTATCATATCAACTCATTTGTTTAAACTGAATCATAAATCCTAGTATTTAATAATTAAACACATTCAATAATTAAAAAAAGAAAACAAATTAACTTAGAGACCACATATGTGGTCTCCAAAATGGAACCAAAAATTTTCACCAAAAATTAAACTTCCCTTCGACTGTTTTCTTAAATTTTCACCAAAAATTGAACCTCCCTCCAACTTTTTTCTTTATACCGCCAACACTTCGAGACCACATTTGTGGTCGCAATATTTTAATAATAAATTTTTTTTATTGGGTAACTAAAAATACTTAAACATATAATAAAGTCGAGACCACATTTGTGGTTGCAATAATGCTGGACGACAAACCCAACCTTCTTTTATGGGATAAATAATTCTTGTAAATGTCGCGACCACTTATGTGGTCTCAACTTTGTCCCAGGTCTACCCACCATTCTATATTACTGATAAGTGTTTATCATATCACATATCCTCCTCTCAATTACCATCAACGAAAAAACCCCTAAAATTATCACCAAAAGTACAAATCAACACTACCAAAATCATAAATCAACACCACCAAAACCTATTTTACCACCATTTTCAACTTCACTATTTACCTATCACCCGAAAACAATGCACACACGCATCACTGGGCACCTTTTTTGTTTAGTTTTGTTTAAAGGTATGTTTCTTTTTTAATTTTGGTATGTAAATTTGTTTTAGATCATTTTTGTTCTTTAATTTAAGTTTTTTTTTGTTTTTTTGTGTTTGGTTAGCACCGTCGTCGGTGTACCACCACCACTGACCACATCCCGCCTACTGCTTCCGCAGCACCATCCTGAGCCACCACGACCCCGTCATCACCACATCTCACTCTTCCACGAGTAAGTATTGAGTTTGATTTTTTTATTGAATATGGATATAAACTTTGTGAAAAATGTGTTTGGTTTTTTACAAAATTTATTGGTTAATGTGTTGTGTTTAGACACTTTGGTACATGACCACTTAAATTATTGTAGGTACTTAGTTGCGTTATATTTGTTTTACCGATTGATAATGAATCTCGACGGGTGTTATCAACGGACTTTTAGTGACGATCGTAATGATGATGGTGGTAATGATGAAGATGATGGTAGTGATGATCAAGATTTTTACAAGTAGGGAATTTAGCATGTTATTTGTATTGACATTGTTGTGTTATTGTAATAGCTTCATTTGGATTGTTATTTGCGAATATTGTGACTTTGTTTTATTATTTTGGATTGAATAAGTGGGTAGATGATATTGAACTCTTTTGTATCATAGTTTTGGGTCATTTGCACGTTTTGTTTTGGTTGATATTTTCGGAAAAAAAATCCGGAAAAATTCTGAAAATGCAGCTGATGTTGTTGTTTTTTTTTTCTTCAGACAAACACATTTCGAGACCACAAAAGTGGTCGCAACTTGTGCAGGTAAATTAATATGGACTGCCACTTCGAGACCACAATCGTGGTCACAACTGATTTTTATAAATAATTACTTTCTTTAAAACAAATAAGTGAATAAATAGGGATAAATACTTCGAGACCATATTTGTGGTCGCAACTTAAATATCTCATTTATTATTTTTTTCTATTTAAATAAAATGAGTTATAAATAAATATGATAATTTTATTGGTTAAATAAGTTGTCACCACATTTGTGGTCTCTAAATTGCTTTGACTAATTTTGTTTTGAATTTTTTTGGGCCCCACATGTGGTAGCAACTTGCATTGTTTAAGTGGTGGCAAAGATATCTTGCGTCGGGATCGTTGCGACCGACAAGTTGCGACCATTTGTTGTGGCAACTTGAGGTTGTGACCACTTTTTGGCCACTTAGAGACCACATATGTGGTCTCAGGACCTCGAATTGTAGTAGTGTTAGATGTCTCTCTTATCGTTTCCGTTGTTGTTTCTTATAGCATTTTTCTAAACCAAAATTCACTGCAAGATTGTTATCTAACTTAAGAATGCCATCCATGCAGTTAGCTCAAAACAAGCAGCTCCAAGACCAGAATGAAGCTATCAAAAGAGGCTGAGCTTAGGCCAAAGGCAGAGGATGTATTTATTATAAGCTACTTTCTTGTCTATCATCATCAGGAACCTACAACCAATATCAGTATTGTAACTTTTGCTTATTACGGAGTAATAAAAAAGTGATTCGACCTTGCGTTCTTAGAACTACAATAAAGAACTTGACGCTGTCATTGGTGGCGCGATTGATATTTGTTTAATGTTCACTCGTTTCTAGAATTTAATGTTTTTGAACCAATTTGTTTGTTTCTTTTTGTTTGGAAAAGCTGAACGAGTTTGTTTGTTGGATTCAGAATTATATTCAGTCGTATTGATTTGTGGATATGGGTTTTAGTTAAGATTTACATGAAATGGGTTGATGTATTCTGTTAATATAGGTTGTTGATTTCAACTTTTTCTGCAAGATTATTGGTCCATTTAGATCACTTTATATTACGTGCAAATGTGATTTCCTATAAACAGGATCAAGGACAACGGACATTGATCAAGGACGAGTACGGAGCAGGTTCAAGGATGCTTGTTGCTTTTATGCATCCATAACAAGTTTAAAGGTAATTTACTACTTTTTTTACTTCATAAAGGCTGTTTGTGGTTGCTTATGAAATTATGTGCTTATTTGGGCTGTTTGTGATTGCTTCTTGAATTTACTACTTATAGGAGCTAATGTACGGGATTGCTTATTAGAATTGCTTAGGGGCTGTTTGGTATTTTCTTTAAACTGGCTTCGAGCAAATATTTCTAGCCATTCAGGTTACTTCATTGCTTCACATACTATTAATGAACATTGCCATCAAATAAATAGTTTTTATTTTCCTACACTAAAACGCTACTTTCTATGATTTTCTAGTGCAGAGTCATTTTGATTTTCATATTTTGACTGATTGTTTTCTGCAGGTTGGGCTCGTGACAGCATACGTTCTTAGAGGCCTGTATTTTGGCAGGTTATGGATCATTGTTTACTAGTGAATTTAGCTCGTTTTTTTTTTGTATTACTATTTTTTTGATAAAATCATTTGTGGTAAACAGGGTATATCAGATAACGGTTTGCAAACGGTGGCTGATAACGAGCGTTGGGGGAGGGGGTTGATTTTTTTTTTGTAACGAGCGTTGCTAGCTTAACGCCCCAGCCAATGCCGTTACAACGTGGTGGTGCCGATGTTGTTACGCTGAGCAACAGCTTATCACGTAGGCATAACGTCGAGCTCGACGTTACGATACCCAACGCTCTTAGTGTGACTCATTGTACACAGGAGGCCCAAAACTAATTTTAAAATTGATAATATAATTATTCTTGTTTAACTTGGCATCCAACAAATTTCGCTAAATATCCCTATAAAATTCTTCTCTCCAACGAAATTTACACAAGTATATATGCACCTTCATGGAAATAGCCCAAGACACATCATCATCAACTTGATGTTTATAAGGGTATAATAATTCACAATCCTTCATCACTACTTATTCAAACTAAGCACTCCAATTACTTTGTACAATCATGTACCCTTCCAACGAGGCACCACAATAAGGAGCATATGGTCAGCCACCAATGGCACAATACGCAACCGGTGTTCCACACAGGATTATGGTAAATATGGTAATGGTTCACTCGGGCCTTTGTGTTTACTGCGATGATGTGTCTCAATTGTTAGCTTCTAACTATACACTATATCTACTAATATTTTGTAACAACAGTTAAAAAAGGATTATATTTTTCACTCTATGTTTCATCTTTTCTATTTCCTATGAAATAGGTTGAATTACGTGTTGCTGTACCCTTGTTGCACCAATAATTGTTAGTCTTGTTAGGCTCGGTGTCATTTGTAATATCTCACACAAAGCACAAAGGGCTGTTTGTGTTAGTTTGTTAGTTAATAACCGAATAGCACGCGTTATAGTTTAGTTATGGTAAGTTAGGAAGTTAGTAAATCGGTTATAATCCTTTTCTGAAGACATGATGGTTCGGTTGTACCTTTACGAATATAGACTACGATGGTTCGCTGTGAACCCATATATAAACCTCTCAGATTGTAAACGTTTAGAAGGGTGTGTCTACATGTTAACAATGTTTCCGTTTTTATGTTGTTAATTACTAGAAATAATTTTCTTGTCAATCTTGTTTTATCATATCGATCTGGGAACCATACATCGACTGTAAACATTGGTATCAGAGTAAGGGCATGCAGATTACAAAGTTTTTGATTCAAGTTTTGATCATGAAGATTAAAAGACTTAGAAGGCAAGAGACACCATGCGCTTTGTTGGCGACGATAGTGCACGATCAGAACCAACGGAAGTTGCAGATAGCAACAACTTCAAACCACTCTTGAAGGAGAAGAGATTGAAGGAGCAAACGTAAGCATCAAACGAAATTGGTGGACGTTTTGTTGTGATCTTTGGAACGTGACAACAAAACAAGAAAGAATAACAATATTGTGAAGGGACACTTTGTTGTGATGGCTGGAACGCGTACAACCAAAGGGAGAAAGACAAAGTTGTAGGACTTTGTAAGGGCTATGGAACGCACGAACATCAGGAAAAAGGAAACTCTTGACGTTTACCAAGAGAAGCGTGGAACAGAGTAGGAACAAGCGCTAAAGACAGATTTCTTCGTGTGGTCGGTGACTATTATAACAGTCGACGCTGGAACTCAAGACAGGATACACATCGTGGATAGAGAACGCAGCCTGGTAAGGCATTTGTGAAAAGAGTTGATCACACAAGATACCAAAGCGAACATAAGACGGGGGTTAAAAGCGCAACGACGTTGTTGATGGAGAAGAAAGCACGTATTGTGGAACAAAGAAGGAAAGCCGAGTACTCAAGTAAATTTGTGGATTAAAACGCATAAGGGACACAAAAAAGACACAATTGACAAGGAAACATAAAAACACAACTCTAACCGTTTGTTTTGGTTTAAAGCTACCGAGGCATGGGTGTCAAGGTTATGTGGGAAGGACTTTGCATTTTGAAGTAAAAAAAAGGGGCGACAACCACTCACGTTAGATCACTTGGAAGGAGACCGAGAACAACTTGGCCTGGTTGGAAGGATACCGTGAATAAGAAGGGGTCTAGGGACGATTGTGGTTACGAAAGCAAGTCAACACACAGGAAGGAAAGAAAGACTTTTGTTGGGAACGGCGTTTGAAGACCGACACAAAAGGAAGACAGAATCTCAGAAACAAAATACGTAAGATTTAGTTTCGGCCCTGTTCGTACAGATTCACGAAACATAAGGTTTAGTTTGTTTCGGTGTAGAGTATCCGAATTGGGTACCGAGTTTGTGCAAGGGGCGGTCAGTTTGGATTCCGTGCTACAAGTAGATTCAGAAAACGCGGAGTTAAGAACGCGAGCGAACGTTGCTTGTGAAATATTGGTTGAAAGAGATACCAAGAGCAAGAACAAAACATCTAGGATTGCTCTGGGTAAAGAGGAAAGCGTTAGCAATACATGGATAATAAAAATCAACAACACAAATAGCGTAGAAAGGAAAACAGCCGATCACTTGTTTTGGAAGGAAATACGGACGGGTATTTGGAGTTTGTCCCGTGTGAGAACTCGGTGTGGCAACAAAAAAAGGAGAACAAGATAAGTGGATTGTCGGAACATGTTTTGGAAAGGACAAGCAAAATGGAAAAAACTAAAAATCACTCTAGCAGAATTTGTTTTGTCGTGGACGGAAATACTAGCAGAGCGTGTATTAGTGAAAAAACCGACATATGGTAATAATGGAAAATGGTCAACCGGCCTTTGTGATTACTGCGATGATGTCTCCAATTGTAAGCTTCTAACTATACTATATCTACTAAATATTTTGTACCAACAGTTAAAACAGGATATATTTTTCTTAATGTTTCATATTCTATTTTATGAAACTACAGGTTGCATTACGTGTTGCTGTCCATGTTGCACCATAATTGTATAAGTCTTGATAGGCTCGGTGTACATTTGTAATAACACAAAGCCAAAGGGCTGTTTGTGTTAGTTTGTTAGTTAATAACCGAATAGCGGTTATAGTTAGTTATGGTAGTTAGGAAGTTAGTTAAATTCGGTTATACCCTTTCCTGAAGGGACATGATGGTTCGGTTGTACCTTTACCGAATAGACACGATGGTTCGCTGTGAACCCTATATAAACACAGCATATGTAAACGTTTAGAAGGGAGTGTCTCATGTTAACAATGTACCGTTATTATGTTGTTAATACTAGAATCATATTCTTGTCAATCTTGTTAATATATCGGTCCTGGGAACCATACATCAGACCTGTAACAGTCCATGCATTACTTTCGGCCAAATTGCTGAGATTGTTGACAGGGGAACTACTTGTAAGCTCTAATTAACACATACAATAAATTATGATATAAAAATAAGTCATATACTGTATCATGTAAACGTACAAGAAAACACGCCATGGTTGGAGAAAACTAATTAATATTGCATACTTGAATATATATGTCTCAGTTGAGACTTGAAACTACAAAATGTTGGTTGATGATTATATATTACCTTGATCGATCACTGATAGTTTTGTTTTAACGTGTAACAACAGCTTGTGGAGTACACGGGGCTATTTACACAGTACTTTTTATTGTTACTGGATGTCAATGTTGTTGTGAATCATGTGCCTTATGCCAAGAGTATCGTGAGCTTAAGAATCATGTGACCTACCCACTTTAAAATCAGAATATATCAAGGATCCTAGCCTCTATGTATATGTATTCATCACCAGCTTGGCAGGTACCCAAGATTTAAGTTTTCTTGCATTTAAAAGTGGAGAAGAAGTAAACCCCGAGACTACCAAAAATGGGTTAGATGAGGGTAAGTCGTCCGCCAAAAGAAAGTGACTTAGATTTCTAATTAGAAAGCCTCTTATTGAACTTGTCAAGTAGGGTGGACCAATTTAAGCATCTAGACATTGTTGTGCCTATCGGGAGACCCAAGTAGGCGCAAGGGAAATTGGAGGGTTGACACCCTAAGATATTTGCAAGGAAATTTACCTCAATAGTGTTAACAACAATACCATAAAGCTTACTTTTCTTGAAGTTGACTAAAGACCGGAGGCAAGATGGAAACAATTTAGGATTCTAGAGAGGTTTTGTGCATCAATTAGGGATCGATCTCCCATAATTAACGCATCATCCACAAATTGAAGGTGCGAAATATGAACATTGTCTTTTCCACTTTGTCTCCATGAAAGAAATTGTTGTTGGTAGCTTCAAGGAGGACCACGTTTAGAGCTTCAACAACCACAATAACGAGGAAAGGTGAGAGAAGGTCACCTTGTCTAAGCCGCCTTTGAACTTTAAATTCAAGGTGGAGGACCCATTGACCAGAATCGAAGCATAAGCCGAGTCAAGACAAGAAAAGATCTAATTCCTCCATTTAGAGGTAAATCCCATTTGGTTCATGACTGACATCAAGAAAGACTAATGGAACCCAAAAATTCCATAAAATTATGAAATGTTAATTATCTAAAATTCTCTCTAAAGCTTTTTGCCAACTCTGAAATAATTTGAAATGAATAATGCTCACTTCAATTATGAAATAATTTGAAAAGAAAAAAAAAGAGAATACTACATTTGTGATTTTTTTTTAAAAACCATGTCATTTTAACATACCTCAAGAAAATCTCATTATATCACTAATCAAATCAAAACGAACCAAAGGGAACTAAAACCGAGCAATATTGTATGCTCATCAAACATCGTTCATTGACCTAAGAGCGTAGATTTTTATATTATTTTCTTTATTCTTCAGTAATATTTACAAGTAAATCTCAATTGCATAAGCTGTTTTGATTTGATTAGTGATATACTAATATTTTGTTTAAGTAAACCCTGCATTTGTAAACATATCATGTTTTTAATTTTTAAATTTTTATAAAAATGCATCACTCTACTTTTACAAATTTTTTTCACATAATTGAGTTGTTTATATGTGATAGGCTTAATTAAAAATAAGAATACAGAAGAGTGAGACAATTAATGATAAACATTCATGTCATTATGTGAAAATATTTTGGTAAAATTTAACACACAAAGATACTCAACTCATGTTCTCTTTTCAATCAGTGTACTCAACTTCTTCATGTTCTCTTTTTTTTAGCCGAGTTAGTTTCCTTGTAGGGAAACCTTTGGTGCAAGTCCCTGTAGGGAAACCTTTGTGAAAACTTTCGGTGCAAGTATCGTCCTCACAGGGACGATACTTGCATGAAAGGTTTACCCACAATGACAATCCTTGCACTTTCGTAACATTTAGGACGAAACATGCAATTTGGCCAAACTTTAAGGATGATTTATACAATTTACTCTTTGGAAAAAAAAGTAAAAGGATTATCTGGATCTTCCGTACCAGTAAAAGCAGCTGAGAATTTTTATGATATTCTGAAGATCTTAAATAAACCGATACATAAGATCCTGCACATCCTGTGTGTTATAAATTTGAACAGTGAATTCATTCCCCATTTGGCCCGTTTAGTAAAACCTCAAATCACCTTTTTACATGCAAATGAATCGAAAAAAAAGCAAGAACTTCACTTCAGGTATTCGTTTTTGGAACCATGATCAACACTTAAAAGTAAAGGAAAAGTTCACATTTTCCTTGAAACATCAATGTCCATACGTTAACAAGTACAAAAACCGTTCACAAACATAGGGAACTATATACACGATTCTACCCATCCTGATGAAAGTACGGTAACCTCAAACAAAATTACTGGAAGTGTTGATGGCAACCACTACCCATCCCAACTGCTCTATCAACGGGCATAGCATCCCCCTAATTTTTCCTACTGCCATTGTAATCCAAACTCCTGTTGCTCTTCAGTTTGTCGGATTGACGTGAAAAATCCCCAAAAAAGTATAGAAATGAAAACAACCAAATTAAAATTTCAATGATATAAAACAAGTAGCTTACTCGAACTTGAAAGTATAAGGACATTTTTTTCTTGAAACCCAACTTAAACTGTAAAAGAAGTACCTCTGGGGCGTATATACAAGCAACGGTGAAGCTTGCTAAAACGAACATACGCGCTCCAAATAAAAAGCCCGCCAGCGGTCATAATATCATTCTGATTAACAACCAATGGCAATAATAGGAGGAATCCTGATATGATAAGGATTTCCATGAAAATCTTACGACCTATTCTGTCCAATGTCAAAGCTGCTATAACAAGCCCGGGAATTTCTACAATAGATACCCGCACGACCTAATCAAACTTTGATCGAATATTAGTAAATGCAAGAAAACTTAAATCTTGGGTACCTGCCAAGCTAGTGATGAATAAATATACACTAGGTTATTGACCCGTGAAATTCACGGGGCCTTAAGAAACCGTAGCAGTGTTTTTAAAAGAGATCGATTTGTGGTATTACGTAAATAAATTACATGTTAGACCCGTGAATACAAAATATTAATGCTCACTTACGATACATTTAAATTATTGAAACGCTATAAAAGATATTTAATTTTTTATGGTATATAAATTTGAGAATATATGACTTTGGAAAAGAGTAAAATAATCTAACCACAACCTAACATAGAAACTGGCCTTTAATTCATGGAGCCTTAAGAAACCATTGACACCGTTTATATAATAGATCGATTTGTGATATTATGCAAATAAATCATATGTTATATATATGAATAAATAATATTAATGCTATTATGATACAGCTAAATTACTAAAACACTCTATAAGGCATTTAATTTTTGATGGTATATAATTTTGAGAAGATTTTCCTTTAAAAAGAGTAAAATGATATAACAACATAAAAAATGTATAACAACAAAGACACATAACATTTTATGGCATTTAATATAAGTTTGATAAAAAAATTTACTTTTTATATTAATACTTATAAAATATGGGATTTATGTTTCGAAAATACTTTAAAAAAATATATGAAATAAGTTAAGTGTTACTTTTTACATCATATTTACTAAAACCGTAAGATAGTATTTTTGAGTTTATTATGAAAATAATTATGTTTATATAGGCAACCAATTTGTTATATTATGTGAATACTTAATATGTTAAACGTATGAGTAGAAAATAGTCATGCAATATAAAAAATAAAATAAATTTTAAAGATGATACAAAAGATATCTAATCTATTTTGATATACTCCCTCCGTCCCAAAAAGAGTGTCTACAAACAAAAAATGGATAAATTATGATACTCCCTCCATCCTAATATAAATGTCCTCTTTTTACTTTTTGAAGTCGATTTTTCTCAACTTTGATCTTAAATATTTTCGTTTTGTTATATAATACTTGATGTAAAAAATATATGAATTGATTGGTTTCTAAATGTATTTTTCATTGGTATAATTTTCATCAAGTATTATACGAAATAAATAGAAGTATTAGAGATTAAAGTTGATAAAGAAAGATTTTAAAAAGTCAAATGAGGACAATTATTTTAAGACGGATGGAGTATATGAAATTAATGATAGTTTGATTGATAAAAAGTCATTTTTACCCTCATAGTTAATATATAAATTACGAATGAGTAATTGATGCATGTTGTAATTATAAGAGTAAAGTAGGAAAACTGGTAATAATTACTATCCAAAAATAAAAATTGGACACTTTTTAGGACAAACATAAATAGAAAGGTGGGCATTTTTTATGGGAGGGGGGAGTATAGCTTATTATTGACCTGTGAAGTTCACAAGGTTAAATAGGAATCTATGAAATTAGGGGTGAGCAAAAAAATCGAAAATCGAACCGAAATAAGAACCGAACCGAATTTGCTAAAACCGAACCAACCGAACTACAAATTCAGTTTTCAGGTTGTATATGGGTTTGACAATCAGAACCGAAAACCAAATTTATATAAATATATATATTTTTTATAGATTTATGTATAAAAAATACCATTAAATTTTTTTCCTAATATTAAAAACACTTTTTATACTTGAAATATTTTAATCCTAAATATCTATGTAATTATTTTTTTTAATTTCAGTTTTTGGTTCGAATTCAATTTCGGTTTTCGGGTTGACCCCCCAAAAATATTTCAGTTTTCGGTTCAGTTCGGTTTTTGGGTTGACCCAAAAAAAAAGTTTAACCTAAATAACCAAACCGAATTAACCAAACAACCCGATAACCGAACCGATCAACACCCCTACATGAAATAGGAGATTTTAGTTTATTACTTCGTATGAAAAATAATATGTGTTTATAAGCGATCTAACTATTGAGATTATGTGAAACATGATATGTTAAATATGAGTTATTTAGAGTTGTATCAGAAACAGAAAAAGTAATGGTACATAAACATGAAATTAATTTATAAACGATAATAAAATCCAATACAGAAAGTAATGATACACAAAATATTTATGGCATTTAAGAAAGCCTTCACATAAGAATACTATTTAAACATCAATACTCCTAACATATCAATACAATTCCATAAGGTACAATATGTGTGTATTATGATGACTTCATGTTTAATGATGCCTGACTTCGCTACTGAAATACTTTCCAAGGAGCCCCCAATGCAACCAAATGTTCTTCACTGATTGTTGTTATTATAGAAGCTGCAAGATCCGAGCTAGATATTATATTAGTTGCATCACGAGACCCACCTAATCCAGCCTTCAAACCAGCAAACAAAGTACTACGTATTAGTTAATTTCATGAGTATGGAATTTAAATAAGAAATCAGCACAACGAAGATATAAACCTCAATAACGGTAATGTTAACATTCTCTTGAGCAAACAGATTGAACGCCACAACAGTTAGAACCTATACAATGAGGTGGATTAAGTAAATAACATGTTGCCAACAAATTTGATAAAAAAAGTTGTGCTGAATTGTCAAAGCAAGGAGTTATAAATATGTTACCTCAAGATGAATAGGGTGCCTCATTTCAAGTTGTAATCAAGATGAATAGCAAAGGACTTGTGTCACTAAAGATTTAAATATAAGGTAACCTGCAACCAAGATATGACTTTCTAGTAGTTTTCTTTATGGTATTTTTATACCTTTAATCGAAACTCCACCCAGCGGGCAATATTCGTTCACGTTAATTGTAAGAAAAGGTTTAACCAAGATCATTCTCATTACACCTACATAGCATCCAAACTCTGCCCATTTAATCACCCCTTTTAGCGACCATTTTCCATGACTCAAATCAACATTTGCATTTTATTACTGGGGTTTAAACTCACGTTGTCCAAAAAGTTGCGTAATATACTAATGAAAGCAACGGTATAAAATACTTCACCAAATCCCGTCTTTAATCCGAAAATAAATTCGCCAACATAAAATGATACTAATCAATTGAATCAAATCACGGATGAAAGCCCGTTACAGTTAAATGATCAATTTGCATCTATTTTACTACCAAAAATTAAATATTTATAAGGTGTCAAGTATAATTTGCAACGGTAGCGGCAGCGAGCATTTTGCAAAGGTAGCAGCAGCAAGCATTTTGCAAAAGCATCATCAAGCAAGCCGCAAGTACAATAAGCAAGCTGCAAAGGCAGCGGGTTAAGGAGGCGGCAGCAATGTCACCATGAAAGCTTACGTTACATTAGCTTGATGGAGGTGGCATAAGCTGATATTTTGAAGAAGTAATAGGTTCAACGATATCCTTGACCACATAAGTGACGTGACATAGTCCATCTAGCTCATTCTCGTCTTTGTCCTAAGGATTACTTTGTTTGTGTGTGGGGTATTCTATATTACCTTCTGGATCTGCTTCACGGGAGATTAGGCTGAAAGAAAAGAGGATACGTGTTTTTCAAATTATAATAACCCCGGGAGACTTACTTTCAGCTATCCAAGTTGTTGGGGAGAGAGCATAATATGACCATCTTCTCTAACCAACACGTTTTTTGGCTTTAAATCTCGATATACCACACTCTTCATGTGAAGATACTCTAAAGACAAAAGCACTTCAGAAACATAGAATCTGCAAAACCAAACACCAAACATAGTGACACTTAAATTATAACATATATCGACTTCTACCTAAAAAGCAAAGATTAATTATACGATCAAACAATTAACTTCATTTGCAACACCCTTAATACTTGCAAATCAGGTTTCCTCTTCATTTTTTTCTAATTCGATAAAAAATATTAATGTCAGCCGCATCCATGTATTAGTTTTAACCATTGATTTGCTTAACTGTTCTTGCCAATATAGATGCAGTTCTGATTGCTTCTTTTGAAATGCTTAACTGCTTAGAAACCTGCTTAATTTAAGTTCTTAACTTCTTATTATGTACTCTACAATAAGCATAACAGCTTAAACACTCAAAACTGCAGATAAACACATAAGCAATCACAAACACACTTAAATTTCAAGAAAACATGTACTAAAATGCGCACTTGAAATGTTTGGATATGCTTTTTCAAATTGAATTTATGATGATCATATAATCATGTTTTAGTGTTTCACAAACTATGATCTATTCATCATAAACACCTTATAGCTCATATTTTTGAGAAAAAAAACAGAGCAGTTATTCATGTTTGTAACATCTTGGTGCTCCTGGAGCATATGATTCGTAATTGTACAATTAGAAGTACTCTAAACTACTTACGTAAAGATATAAATATTTAAGCTTCTGATGATTGTACCATGTTTTCGTGTCTTGAATGCTAAAAACTAAAAAATGTAACTGATTAATAATGTTGTTAGACCACGAAATAATCAAACTATAATGTCTAAAACCATACACAAATACCAACGCTTCCACCACCAACCCACTCTAATGTCAATTACCAGATCTCATCCACAATCTACACGTTTTGGTATCTATTGAACATTATCACTAAATGTTGCATATCACATAGATTGTCATCCAAATTCAACTACAAATAAAACTGAAATATAATGGAGCCTTTTACGACATCAAACATTGAAAGAATGAAACATTTTCAATACCTTAAGAATGATGAACTTTATTTTCCGCATGTTTTTTCCGCGACTATTGTTCCATCTGTATAACAACAACAAAAAACTGTTTTTGGGAGCGAGTATATGATGAAAAAAATAAGACTGTAAATAAATATACCCAGAATGGTCACATAACAGAGACAATGCACAAACAGTCAAACCTAAAAGCTTATCGGTTGCGGCAACTCCGAAAACATGCAAGTGAGTACAAAGAAACTATAAAAAAAATTATGAATCCATTAAGAACATACAAACCTGAAATAGTCTTCTTCAATTACCCACCATCATTAACATGAGCACCATCATCAGCCAACCGTCATAAACCCTATAATTTAAAAACAAACACATTCAGTCAATTTGAAATCGAAACAACATAACATAGCATTATATCGTTAACAATGAGCTATTTAGTAGTAATACAAAATGATAATTCTAAAAATATATAATAGTGTCTAATACTAATATAAGAGTGAGAGAGAATGTTGGCTGTTAAAATCCAGTCCCAAAACATCAAACAAAAGCGCCATTAAATATACAATAGTATTTTGTTAACCGCTTAAGGCCTAAAACAAAAACGTTAGATTCGATAAGAAAACATGCTTCCACATCAATAATGAAAGTCATAGAATCACATTTCAATAAGATGCTAATTGTTTTTTGTTTCAAGTGTCAGTTTCAATCTAATCAAGGTATAAGCTTTACCATCCCTCTTATCTCATTGTGTGTAGATTTAATCCACCATTTGCATATCCTACTGAAACCAAAAGTACACGACATAAAACTATTCTCTGCACTACTTAAAAAAAGAAGTTGGCAAAATTTCACTATGAAACAAAACTTGTATCCACATTAGCTAAATTTATAAGTGCCGCATGATTGATTATCAAATAATTAAATATTAATCCAAACATCATAGGCGCTGGAATTCTTAATTTAAAAACATTGTGGCATTAGTATTCAACTAACAAAATTTTGCCACTCTAATAGACAATTATGTGTCTAGACATTCATCAAACAGTTTGTACGCACCAAGAAAGCACATTAAAAAACATGTAGTAAAGAAAATTGCGAAAAAAATACCTTTATATGTGTGCTTGGAATGAGGCACGTCACTATAATCTCATACCCAAACTCAAAAAACCTGCACATATCAATCATATGAATTATAAATCAACCAGTAATATATTGAGTTAAATCGTATGTTGGTTAATCATATTTTACGTTGTTGTGTTAATCGAACATGTGGTGCACAGATAAAACCGTGACAGTATTTTTTCAATTTTAAACTTTTTTAAGCAAAGTTAACAAACTAACCTTGAGAACACGTTTCTGATCTTTCAATTGTGCTCATTCATTTGTAATCTATTATGTGACCTCGAACATATCAGAATTTTTTTTTTGCAAATATATACTGTAACAAAGTAGAGATGAATGATTGGATGATAATGATTGCAACATTGAAAACATCAGATCGTTTTTTGTTAGAAAATGATAAAGATACTTCTTGGTTTCAAAAGAAATTCTGATGATGATCAAGATTCAAGAGTTAGGGTTTATGATTCACGTTGGTTGATGTTTTTGGAATGAATGTTATTAGTTTGAGTTTTGGAAGCCCGATTAAAATGGTGAAGGTTGTACTAAACCCAAAATTGTGGAGCTTTCTACACAAGATTTGACTTTTAGGGTGCGTTTGGTATGCTCGATAGAATCATTATAGGTATAGGTATAAGAATGAAACATAATAAGAATGGGTATAATTGTTTCAAATATGTTGTTTGGTGTGTAAAGTTGGGTTTTGGGATTGAGGATTCCTTATTTTTGTTTGGAAATTTGACATATTAGGTCCTTGGTATTATTAGTTTGAACTTTTTTGGCCGAATTTTTGGTTGCTTATAGTGAAAGCTTTGACAAATCTATAACCTATATAAAACATGCTTTTGAAACCTTCATCTTGCCCCTAAATTCTAAAAAAATGACACGTGTAAAATCAAGAAATAATCAACGGATCACATTGAAAGCTAAAACTCGACATTTAATTCTCACACAAAAAAACCCTACAACCATCGACTGCAGCCTCTCATCTTCAATCAAGTTCTATCTCTAGATCTGTGAACTCAGTTCTTGAATCCATAACTCTACCCATTCATCTTTGAATTAACAGCCGTATCACCCAAAAAGAAAAATCCCGCCGGCGATCCAAACAAGCAACAACAACAACCACCAGAATCAAACAAGAATCAAAGATACAAATCGAATCATTCAGGAATTCTCAAATCGATCGAATCCTAAAATCAATGAATAAGAAAGCACACAACGAAACCCCCAAATCGATCGAATCCTCAAATCAATGTATCAAAAAACCAAACACAATCATATTATCTTGGTTCTTCATAATGTTTCTTCTTTCATCTCCACTTTTTTTTCCATATTCATCCCGGGTGGGAACTTTAGGGGTTTAGAGTGATAGTACATATTTTGGAAAAAAGAAAATGATGATGTTAAGAAAAAGTATGTGAGTAGCTGAACCATTTGGTTTTAATCAGTTTACCAAATCTTCAAACTCCCTGATTAAACTTAAAGTTTTATCGATTTGGCAAACATGACTGTTTTGGTATGTTTTTTTTCTTTACTGGCGATGTTGGATTTATATAGTTAGTTTACATTTTGAATTCTCGCTATGCATTTTCAATACAAAGTTACATTATTTGCTGTATATTACATATAGGTTTTAGTGTTTATCTTTGGTTTTAAGGTTGCATACCAACTGTTTGTGATAATGCGGACCTCAATTTTGATTTGTATATGTCTTTTGTGAAGGTGGTCTGAGCATTTGCTGTATTGAAGTATAAAAGTTATCTTTTAGTGTTATGATTAGGTGATAATGATTCTAAATTAAAATTTTCTATAATCACAAACATGATATTTCGTACCTATTTGACTGTTTATGTTTTCATCTCTATTTCATAAATGTTTGTCTGTTTATAATGAGATGATATCTGTAGCACTTTTCATTGATTATTACTTTTTCTTAGTGCTTATTGAAATGCCTAAGTGAAAATCAATAAATAGTTTAGTTGTATGAGTAAGCTTGCCCAATTTGGTGACGTGTTTTTTTATGGTGTAACCAATGAAAACCTTTTTCGTTAGAGACTCATTGTCTTTTCTTTTTTATTTTTTCCTTCAGTTATATTGATCATTTTTATACACGTGATGAATAAGATGATTCGTGCATGAACACATGTTTAGTGTTTTCTTTTATAAGTTGGTTTGAACCAGAAGGACTGACGCTTACTTTTTGTGGTTGCTAATGATATTATTATCTAGACTATTAAAAGATAGTTTTTACTGATGTAATTTTCAGGATGTGTCATGTTATAATTGGTCCTTTGGTACTTGGCTGTTGCCATTTTAGTATTTTGTTGACATGCTTTTTACCTTTCAGACTCCAAGAATGGTAGATCTTAATTAATCAAATGAAAAATAAGTCCTCTACAAAGTTTGTCTTTTCATGATTAACTTACAAAGTTTGTCTTTTCAGACTCCAAAAATGGCAGATCTTAATTATTAGACAATCATTATAATTTAACATTAATGATTAACTTACTTATTTAAGATAATGTAGATTACTAATAGAGTAAACCATGTTGGTGAATAATAATGTACGCATATGGAACTTATACATAACTTGTGACAATGCGTACGTCTTTACGATATTTTGATGTAGGGGGACTTAAACTAAAGAATTTTGATATAGTAAAAGAGGATGGAGGTGCTTGCAGGCTTAGTTGTAAAGTATTACACTTTTAATGTGACAACTAACAGACTCATATTTTGAGTTTATTGGGCTGGAAAAGGCACTACTTTAATCCCTGTTAGAGGAAGCTATGGTCCTCCTATATCTGCTATATGAGTTGATCCGAGTAAGAAACTCTTCATCTTCCTCTTTTGATTTCTTATTTTTAGGCATACATATGGCATAAAGGTGTTATTTCTTACCTAATAAGATGATGAAGAGGGGATGTATGCTTTGCCCTTTTGAAAAGATTTTGGCATGAGACTCTATACATGCTTTAGTAACTGAGCAAGTTTTCGTTTTATAATCCTACTTTATTTTTTATTCATCAAATGGTTTTTAATGAAGGCAATTATTAATATTCACTCATAGTTATAAACTTTGACGTTTAGAAGTTATAGCTTCAAGTTTAGAAGTTTAAATATTTAATTATTTCTTCACATGTTACGAGTGCTTTTCTCAGTGAGTGATTATTATTTGTGTTCGTTTACAGAATACTCCTGGTCAGCTAAGAAACCGCAAATCAGGTGGTTCTGGTGGGTCAAAAGTGGCTGAACATGGGGAAGTCATCACGTTTTTCTGATGTCACTGGTGTTGATGAGGCAAAAGAGGAACTCGAGGAAATTGTAGTAAGTTCATGTCCCACAGTTAACCAGACATTATAAAACTTATGTGGCTTCTGAGGCTTCCTTCTAATTAGCATTTTCTCTTTGTATAACTCAACTCAATCAGGAATTTCTTAGGAATCCATATCGATATACACGCCTTGGTACTCGCCCTCCTAGAGGTGTGTTTTTGGTGAGTTCCAGTTACTTATACATTCAAAAGTAAAGATTTATTATATCATAGATATAGGTATTGGTTTTGGCATAATGTGCTTCAGTGATGATTTAATGTTTAAAATGACTTTCGGGTATCTTATAGGTTGGTCTTCCTGGGACAGGTAAGACACTTGTACACAATATGCTTATCCATATCAGGTAAGACACTTCTGGCAAACACTGTAGCTGGCGAAGCTGAAGTACCATTCATTAGTTGTTCCGCAAGTGAGTTTGTAGAACTTTACGTGGGCATGGAAGCATCACGCATTTGAGATCTCTTTGCAAGGGCAAAGAAAGAGGCACCATCAATCATATTTATAGACGAGGTTCAAATTTATGTCCTAACTAGCCCCTTAACCTTATACCACCTTCAGTTATGTTTTATTTAATACTTAGTCATTTGTAGTCATTTTGTCAAGACCTGTTTTGAAACCAATTGATCCTGATGACGCGGGCGTCCTTGGGTATCCAACAATGGTTTCCCGCCATTGGACTTTAGGACAATTGACCTTTGAGTGTTTTGCAGGCTTCTATTTTCACATGAATCTTTCATTGAGGATGTTCATGAGGTATCCCATGATCCTTCATCATATAGACTCCTATAAATTTTATTTTTTATGTTTTACAAATTAAATTGCTAAAATTATCTAAGTGAACTTAATGACACTTGTGATGCCTTTGGTCTCTGACATGGATGGTCTCTGACATGGATGGTCTTTTCTTAGGTTTGGCACAACTTGCGAATAACTTATCGTGACAGCCCTGATTACATTGAGTTGATTGATGAACTAACAGAAAATTTTGAAGAATTGTATAAAGAAGAGGTCGGTTAGGATCCTTCTGGCTTCTATCCTTTTTTCCTTCTATTAAATCATTAATTACAAAATCCACAATTATACTTCATACCAAAATCTAATCTGCTATAATGTCAGAGTGTTCTATTTTTACCTCTATTGATGCTGTTTCTTCTTTTTGTTAGGCGTTAAAATGGTAACATGTAAAAAGGGTACATGTCAAAATGGGTAATTTTTGGTTTGGGTTAATGGTTTATAACAGTTTGGGCTGGGCTAACCCAAAGCATTATTTCCTAATTTTCTGAACCTTTTCTTGTATAAATAACTAGTTTCAAGGCCCGCCCGTTGGGCGGGGAGCTTTAAGGTATTGTTGCAAGAAACAATCACGTATTGATACTTGTCCGTTATTGTTTTGTATAGTTGTTTTATGTTGTTCATTTTTGTTGAACTTTGCATAAAGTATAAAAAAAACATAAGTATTAAAGTATTATGTATTATAAGTGAAGGGTTAAAAGGGCGGGCACTGAAGAAGATTATCGGACCTCGGACCTGAATAGAGAACATTATTATGTTTCTTTCAACAATACCTAAACTTGAAGGGTTAACGTATTATGTATTATAAATACTTGAACGAAGAATATCTCTTAGTGTCCTGTCTAAAGCCTCAAAGCAATGCTTAAAAGTAGCCTAAGTGTAATTTTATTACATACAGTATTGTCAGCACACCCGTGAAAAAATTAACCATTTGAACCCAAACTCGCTTTGACCCATTAACAGATCTAACTGACCCACCCATTCTGTCCCGCTTTGTTTACGTGCCTATTGGTATCATTAATGTACACAAGATTGTTTCTAGCTTGATTGTTTAAGAGCAATTTATACATTTGGCTAGAAGCTAAAACTTAAAACAATACTACTGAGCATAACTTAAAGCATTACTCGAAAGTTAGTTTTACGTAATGACATAACTACATCAGTTATAAATGGCACAAGATAAGAGCATAAAAAATCATATCAATAGATCTTGACATTGCAAGAACACCAAAAACACGATGTCCATTCCATTGTATGCCTTTACCTCCAACCGCTTCAATTTTTGCATATTCGTCTTCCGATTTGGCTATTACAGAATCAATACATATTATTAGACAAAAAAAATATATGAGTAAATATGCCACATATGCTCATATTCAATAGTTACGGGATGCATTGACTTTCTTAAAAGTCCATGAAACCGGCAAATCGACACTCTATTATGTATAACGATTTAAACCACTTTGACTAAAAAGGGGCCATTTAGGAATGTATGCATTGAAAGGTTGCTTTTGTAATTGTTTGCAGGTTAGATTAGGTGATGCTTGAAATTGTCCTTTGAAAGTGAAAAAAGGTATGCAGTAATTAGAATCACATAATGTAATAGATTATAAAAGATAATTTTTATTTGGCGTGCTGATGTTAGAAGCCGTAATCTTATTACTTTCATCTCATAATATATTTATTCAAACACTAAATTATTGAGTTTCAAAACGCAAAACACAAAAACATGTATATTACCTTATGATCTACAGATTATGCCAAGGCTTCTTTCCCTCTACATAAATCACCATCGAATCACCACAATTTGATTCATCATTAGCTTGTTTTCCACCAATTTCATCATCAACCTTGAGGAAACAATCAAAGAACGCCTTTCTCCACATTTCTTGATTGCTATAATCATTCTTATTAGTACCATTTTCGTCACTTCCCCAGCTCGGTATAAGAGGTTCTAATTCCTCTTGTAAAGCAGTATGAACACAAATACTACAATAGTTTGCAACCTGTTCCACAAGATTCATAGTCAGATATACATATATAAATGATAATTATATCTAAGTATCCAACTTAAGTCACAAGACAAATCTTGAAGAACATTAAATGTACCCATATCATACATTAGTTTATTTTAGTTTGATAACCTACTTGCTGGCCCTCATACAACAGGTAAAATGTGTGATGTGTTATTTTTTTAGTCTTAAAAATGACTAATTATTGAGAATAAGTTAGTGATTTTGTAACAAATCTGAAAATACTATACTCTTAGTTGTAATATACTTCAAATGTTGATACTTTGTTTTGCATCCATTTGATATAAAAATATCATGTGATTTCATGAGAAAGGGCATACTACTTAATGGCAAGAGTATTGAAAATTGATTTTGAAAATCACATACCATACTCTACAATGAAAGCAGGCACATGATGAGGCACCGCCACAAATCACGTTCGAGATCTAGATACTTGCATTATGTAGTTGGGCTTAATTAGTAAACGAACTCTGCTACATAGATAATTAAAAAGTCTTGTCATTGAGCGAGATCTTCCAAAACTTCATTTTTTGTTTACATTTTCCCTTCTTTACACTTTTCCTATGAGTGAATCCTTTGCTTTTTATTGGCATCACAACCTGTGTTATTTTGTAGATTCACAGCATCCCAGAAATACATTCAGTACATTAAACTTCCCGCACAGTTTAATTTTTTTTGTCTTACTGTCTTATGTGACACTTTCTTACTAAGTTTTTTCTGTAATTTGTGTTACGTTAAGATGGTGAAGATAAAAAAACCATAAGTGGACGTAGCAGTTTTTTGTTCGCATACCACTACACATTGTCACCTCACATTGGGGAATTGGGCCATGCCTACTCGCAAGTCCTATGCATTTATATAGTTTTTTATTTAAAAGCGATAGTTGGAGCTTAAAATGTCAAGTAAGCTTATAAAACTAAAGAAAACTACAATACCCAATGACAATGACCTTATAGGAGTCACCCTGAGCTTGATTCTTTATAGTCTAGATTTCAGCCATCGATTGACAAGCTTTAAGTTCAGCTCCAGTGCTAATTTCATCAATAATAACTACTTCAGGCATGTGATTATCCACTTCCTCGATCACTGCCAATGTCATCTTTGAATCATACTGCCAATGCTGTTCCGCCAAGCTAGTCAGAAAAGATTAAACATCGTGGATCTGAATGTGAAATGTTTGGTGCTAGGCAGTGGTGGTGTGCTCCTGCTGTTGCTGACCACAAGCTAACCGGATCCTGCTCGGTGGTGTGCAGCTGCCCGCTGCTCCTGTTGCAAAGGAAAATAAGTAAATAGTTATTCTACATTCTTTTTATTTATGTTCAACTGATACAAAGCGTGTTTAATTTTTACTTTTATTTTAGTAAAAATGACTTTTTCTAACAACATTATCGAATTACTAGGCTAGTCTATTTTGTTTATTCCTGACTGGTGTTTTTTTGTTTTTTTGTCCCTTCCTAAATCACACATGTTAAGTAAGCATTGGCATAATGGTAAGTCAGTTTATAATAATTTATTATATTTTAAACAAAACATAAATGACTAATTTCTGATAGCAGGACATCAATAAAGAAAATGCCTCATATGCTAAAAGGTTGAATTCATGATCATGAGGTCCTAACATCAATGACAAATTTCCATTGATCCATATTTGTAGCATCATTTGCATAAATGAATCAACTACTACCAAATTTAAAAAACCAAAAATCCATTAAAAATCCACACATATTTCATCATTTAACTAATATATTTTGCATAAAGAAGCAATATTTATCTCATAAAACCACTTGTCAAATTCATAAGCAGATTAATGAATTATAATCCACATCTCAAATGCGTACACTATGAAAAAAATCAATATACCTTTATCTTGAGACATTCCACCGAACATCTTACCTGCCGCCTCCAAATCATATACCTTGTACACTAATAAAGACCAAAAAATAAAAATTATTCACTATTTAGTTTTTGAACCACCAAAAAATAAAGACCAAAAACTAATTTATGAACAATTAAATCAAACACATAATTAATTTTAAGACTATTTTAATTGAAATTAGGGTTAGTGATTTATCCCGAAAAACATAAAAAAATAGAACATAACAATAACAGAAAAGAGAAACAAAAAAAACTTTGTGACCCTTCAAATATTCTGTTGTGGCTCATCAAGGGTCCTTTGATTCCTTATGTTTGTTTGTGGTATTAAGGTATTTTGTTTCAGGATTTTTTTGGGGATAAACGGATCTGCATGTGATTGTGGACGAGGATTTTTGAATTTGTGATTGGTGAATAGTTTTTGTGGTTATATTTTGTGAAGGCTTTGATTCAAGTTAGGATCGACAGATCTAGCTTCGTATCTTGAATGAATTGGGGAGATGCTTCCTCTTATTGTTATGGAATATTTTTTTTTGAGAAATAAATGCTTTGAATGAATGCTTTGAATGTCTGCCGTTGATTATTGATTGATTATCCAGGTGTCGTTTTGTAGGAATTTTGGGACAAGATTAGTTTTTCCAAAGCTTCTTTTATATAGGTTATAGATTAAATTTACACATTTTCTTATCTTTGCATGTGATTCTGGTAAAACAAATTGGTGAGTGTGATGACCTATATATAAATTAAACCATGTTGTGAAGTAATGAAATAACATAATATAAAAGTAAGAATATAATACGTAATTTGAGATATGATTCTTGTATTTTTTTTAATTATAAGTCGTTACTTCTCAAGTCCAAATTATGGAAAATAATAAACTTTTATTAGTCGTTGTCATCCAGAAGCTAATAAGGAATCAAAGACCAATGGATCATCAGCTTAATTTTGCTACCAATTAAGTCCAAATATTAG
>BQNB010084149.1:12546-28838 GCA_026074375.1 Tanacetum coccineum
TGTTCCACCTCCCTATACAGGAAACTTTATGCCTCCAAAACCTGATTTGTCATTCTCTGGTTTAGAAGAGTTTACAAGTGAGCCTATAGTTATTAAGCATGTAGCTGAGAACAGTGAAGCTAAGGCTAGTAAAGCAAAGCCTAAAGCCTTTGGGAAGAATAATGGTACTCCACTTATTGAGGATTGAGTGTCTGATAATAAGGAAGATGATGTGCCTCAGGCTAAGATTGAAAAGAAAACATTTAAGCCTAGTTTTGGTAAGATAGAGTTTGTCAAACCTAAACAGCAAGAAAAGACTGCTAGGAAATCTATTAATCATGTTGAGCAAAATAGGCAAAACATTCATACTCCTAGAGGTAATCAAAGAAACTGGAATAATATAATTCTCAAAGATTAGGAAGTAATTTCGAGATGTTTAATAAAGCTTGTTATGTTTGTGGAAGCTTTGATCACTTGCAGGTAGATTGTAAAAAGGTGAATCAAAAACAATTTCAAAATACAAAACCTATTTGGAACAATGCTAAAAGGGTGAATCATCAGAATTTTATCCAAAAGACTCACCCCTGCCTTAAAAAGAACATGGTTCCAAGAGCAGTACTAATAAAGTCTGGCTTAGTATAAGTTAATACTGCTAGACAAGTTAATGTTGCTCACTCAAAAACAATAGTGAATGCTACTAGACCAATGTCATATCTTTCTAAAACAACACATTCAACTGTTAAGAGGCCCATTGATAAGAATATAGCATTTAAAAATAGTAATTTTAATCAGAGGGTTAATACTGTTAAGGATAAAAATGTTAATACTGCTAGGCCAAAAGAAGTAGTTAATGCTGTTAGGCCAAAAGCAGTAGTTAATGCTGTTAAGGGAAATAATGTTAATTCTGTTAAGGCCTCAGCTTGTTGGGTTTGGAAACCAAAGAATAAAGTTTTAGACCATGTTTATAAACATAATAGTGCATCAATCACCCTAAAGAAGTTTGATTATATTAGTCAATGATGGCTTGAGTCCCTATCCAAGTCAGTGATGGCTTGGGTCCCCAAAAGAAACTAATTTTTCTTATCTAATGTGCAGGCAATCCACAAATGGATTTATACGATAACGGAAGTGATCGATAGTGGATGCTCAAGCACATGATCAGGGAACACTTGGCCTTCTTACCAGACTATGAGAGATAGATTGGAGGATATGTTTCCTTTGGAGGTAACCCCAAAGGAGGGAAAATCACAGGCAGAGGTACAATCAAAACTGGTAATTTAGATTTTGAGAATGTGTATTTTGTAAGAGAGTTAAAGTTTAACCTCTTTAGTGTCTCATAAATGTGTGACAAAAATAATAGTGTTCTCTTTAATGACACCGAATGTATTGTTTTATTTCCAAACTTTAAGTTAACTGATGAAATTTAAGTTTTACTTAAAGTTCCTAGAAAGAACAATATGTATAGTGTTGATTTAAAGAATATTGTTCCTAAATAAGGTCTAACTTGTCTCTTTGCAAAAGCTACATCTGATGAATCTAAACTTTGGCATAGGAGACTTGGATACATAAATTTCAAAACTATGAATAAACTGATTAAGGGAAATCTTGTAAGAGATTTACCTTCAAAACTTTTTAAAATTAATCAAACCTGTGTTGCTTGTCAAAAGAGAAAGCAATACAGAGCCTCTTGTAAGTCAAAAATAGTAAGTTCAATCATCCAACCTTTACATATGTTTCACATGGATTTGTTTGGTCCAACATTTGTAAAAAGCTTAATTGAAAAGATGTATTGCCTAGTTGTCATAGATGATTACAGTAGGTTTAGTTGGGTTTTCTTTCTAGCTACTAAGGATGAGACTAGTGGCATTCTTAAGTCCTTTATAACTGGAGTAGAAAATCTAATAGATCAAAGGGTTAAGGTAATTAGGTGTGACAATGGAACTGAGTTCAAGAATAAGGAGATGAATCAGTTTTGTGAGAGAAAATGTATTAAAAGAGAATTTAGTGTAGCTAGAACTCCTCAATAAAATGGAGTAGCTGAGAGGAAAAATAGAACACTAATTGAGGCTGCTAGGACAATGCTAGCTGATTCTAAGCTACCTACTACTTTTTGGGCTGAAGCAGTTAATACTGCTTGCTATGTGCAAAATAGGGTATTAGTAACTAAGCCTCATAACAAGACCCCTTATGAACTTTTTCTTGGTAGAAAACCAGCTTTAGGCTTTATGAGACCATTTGGGTGTCCTGTTACAATTCTCAATATCATAGATCACTTAGGCAAGTTTGATGGTAAGGCTGATAAAGGATTCTTTGTTGGGTACTTAATCAATAGTAAATCATTTAGAGTATTCAATAGTAGAACTAGGATAGTTGAAGAGACCCTGCATGTCCAGTTTAGTAAGAATACATCTAATATTGAAAGAAGTGGACCAAATTGGCTTTTTGATATTGATGCACTAACAAAGTTAATAAATTATAAGCCAATTGTTGCAGGAAATCAGTCTAATGGTAATGCAGGTACAAAAGCATGTGATGATGCATGTAAAATGGAGATAGTACTTGGCAAATATTACATTCTGCTACCATTATGGCCTGCTGATCCACTATTCTCTTAAAGTTCAAAGAGTTCTCCTAATGATGGATTTAAACCTTCAGTAGATAATGAAAAGAAGGTTACTGAAGAACCAGGAAAAGAAGGTGGTGATTCAAATAATGATCAAGAGAAAGAGGATGATAATGTTAACAGCAGTAACAATGTTAATACTGCTAGTGATGGAAACAACACTAACAATGTTAATTCTGTTAGTTTAACTGTTAATGTTGCTGGCATAGAAATTAATGTTGTTGGTGCAAAAACAAGCATTGAACTTCCATATGATCCAAATATGCCTGAATTGGAAGATATTTTTTATTCAGATGATGATAAAGATGTTGGTGCAGAGGCTGACATGAACAATTTGAATACATTTATGCCTGTCAGTCCTATTCCAACAACAAGAATACACAAAGATCATCTGGTTGAACAAATTATTAGAGACTTGAATTCAGCACCTCAAACAAGAAGAATGACAAAGAATGTGGAAGAACATGGTTTGTTTAGTTCAGTTCAGCAAAGAACAAATCATAAAGACTTTCAAAATTGCTTGTTTGCTTGCTTTTTATCACAAGAAGAACCCAAAAAGGTAATTCATGCATTGAAGGATCCAAGTTGGATAGAAGCTATGCAGGATGAGCTTCTACAATTCAAATTACAAAAGGTTTGGACCTTGGTAGATTTATTAAATGGCAAAAGGGCTATTAGTACTAAATGGGTTTATAGGAATAAAAAGATGAAAGAGGAATTGTGATTAAAAATAAAGTAAGATTGGTTGCTCAAGGGTACACACAAGAAGAAGGGATTGACTATGATGAAGTCTTTGCCCCTATTTCCAGAATTGAAGCAATTAGGATTCTTAGCGTATGCCTCATTTAAAGACTTTGTGGTGTACCAGATGGATGTCAAGAGTTCTTTTCTTTATGGTAAGATTGAAAAAGAATTCTATGTTTGTCAACCACCAAGATTTGAAGATCCAGACTTCCCTGACAGAGTATACAAAGTAGAAAAGTCACTTTATTGACTGCATCAAGCTCCCAGAGCTTGGTATGAAACCTTGTCAACTTATTTGTTGGACAATGGGTTTAAGAGAGGAAAGATAGACAAGACTTTGTTTATCAGAAGGGACAAAGGTGATATTCTGTTAGTTCAAGTGTATGTAGATGATATTAAATTTGGCTTTACAAAGAAGTCATTATGCACAGAGTTTGAGAAGATGATGCATAAGAAGTTTTAAATAAGTTCTAAGGGTGAACTCACATTCTTCTTAGGACTACAAGTAAAGCAGAAGGAGGATGGGATTTTTATCAGTCAAGACAAGTATGTGACTGAGATTTTGAAGAAATTTGGTTTTACTGATGTCAAGACAGCAAGCACACCTATGGAAACTCAAAAGCCTTTGCTCAGGATAAAGATGGTAAAGAAGTGGATGTTCTTATAAGATCAATTGATGGTCATTGATGTATCTTACTTCTTTAAGACCTGATATTATGTTTGTAGTGTGTGCCTGTGCAAGATACCAAACCAACCCAAAAGTGTCACATCTTCATGTTGTGAAAAGAATTTTTAGATACTTAAAAGGTCAACCTAAATTGGGCCTTTGGTATCCAAAAGATTCACCTTTTGATTTGGTAGCATACACTGATAGTGATTATCCTGGAGCAAGCTTGGATAGGAAGTCTACAACAGTAGGTTGTCAATTTCTTAGGTATAGATTTATTTCATGGCAGCGCAAGAAGCAGACCGTGGTTTCTAATTCCACAACAGAGGCTGAATATGTGGTTGCATCAAGTTGCTGTGGCCAAGTGCTTTGGATTCAAAATCAATTGCTTAATTATGGGTATAAATTTATGCATACAAAGATCTATATTGATAATGAGAATATTATATGCATAGTTAAGAACCCTATTTTTCATTCAAAAACAAAGCACATTGAGGTTAGGACATCACTTTATCAAAGATTCAATGAAAAAAGCTAATAATATGATCAAGATTCATACTGACAAGAATGTTGCACATTTGCTCACAAAAGAATTTGATGTAAGTAGATTTCAATATTTGATTGCTAGTATTGGAATGCTCAATCTTTAAAGTCTTGATTATGAAAATGGTAAGGTAAACAGAATTAAGAGAAGTTGGTAAGAATAAAAACAAAAAGAGAGATGTGTGATAAAAACAGATAGAGTGATTTAGTGAGAAAAAGAATTGAGAGAATTTGTGAGAATAAAAACAGAAAAATAGATGTATGATAAAAACAGATAAAGTGATTTGGTGATTAAAAGAATTAAGAGAATTTGTGAGCTGAAAAACAAAAAGAGAGTTGAATATAGTAAAAACAGACAGAGAGAATTGTGAGTCAAAAGAATTAAGAGAAAGCAAAAACAGACAAAGAGAATTGTGAGCTAAAGGAATTGAGAGAAAGCAAAAAACAGACAGAGAGAATTGTGAGCTAAAAGAATTGAGAGAAAGCAAAAACAGATAGAGAGTTTTTGTGAGTCAAAATATTAATTTGATGATGGAAAAGTTGTTTGGAATGGAATTGGAGTTAATGCTGGTAACTCAAAATTAATGCTGCCAGACATAACTTACTACTGGTGGGTTACTACTGCTAGGCGAAATTAATGCTGCTAGGCATAAACTTATTGTTGCTGGGGAAAGTTAATGCTGCTAGGCTTAAACTTATTGCTGGTGGGGAAAGTTAATGCTGCTAGGCATAAACTTACTACTGCTGTTGAAAGTTAATGTTGCTAGGCATAACTTACAACTGCTGGTGAACGTTAATGCTGTTGAGGGTAGTTTTATAAATACTTTGATTAAGGGTTTCATTCACTATTTAATCGTTTCATTCAATTTATACTCTCTAATCATAAACCATAACTCAATTTATCATTTATATATCAAAACACCCAACACAATGACGACCCTATAATTTGCTGATACTCATAATTTAGTCGCGTTTTTGACTAAATCTACTGAAAGTGAAGGATTTGAGCAGATAGTGGATTTTCTAAATGCAAGTTCTATAAGATATGCTTTAACCGTTAATCCCACTATATATACTTTGTGTATTGAACAATTTTGGACTACTGTCAAGGTAAAAACGGTCAATGGAGAACAACAGTTACAAGCCCTAGTGGATGGGAAAAAGATACTTGTTACTGAAGCATCTGTTAGAAGAGACCTTCAATTGGATGATGAGGAAGGTACTGATTGTCTGCCAAATACTATAAGTTTTTAACAGCTTAACTATGGGTATGAAAAACTTTCACAAAAGCTTACTTTCTATAAGGCATTCTTCTCTCCCTAATAGAAATTCCTTATTCATACCATTTTGCAATGCCTAAGTGCTAAGACTACTGCATGGAATGAATTTAGTAGCACTATGGCTTCTGTAATTATCTATCTAGCCACAAACCAAAAGTTCAACTGTTCTAAGTATATTTTTGAAAGCATGGTGAAGAACTTGGATAATGCTGGTAAATTCTTGATGTATCCAAGGTTTATACAAGTCTTTTTGAATAATCAATTGGAGGGGATGTCAAGTCACAAAAGGATTTTTGTAACACTCTCTCACACAAAGAAGATTTTTGCTAACATGAGAAAGCAAGAAAAAGACTTTTCTGGAAGGGAAACACCCATATTTCCAACCATGGTGGTTTAAGCTCAAGAAGAAATGGGTGAAGGTTCAGCAATGCCAAATAATCCCCATCACACACCTATTATTACTCAACCTTCATCATCTCAACCTCAAAGGAAATAAAAATCTAGGATGCCTAAGGAGAAGGACACTCAGGTACCTCAGTCTAGTGTTCCTAGTGATCCTACAAATGTAGTAGATGAGGCTGTCAATGAGGAGCCTAGTATGTAACTTAAGAAATTGATGGATTTTTGTACCAAATTGCAACAAAGAGTGCTTGACCTATAGAACACACAAACTGCTCAAGCTCAGGAGATTAAAGTTAAAGAAAAAATAAGAGGGTGGGTGGGGAGGGGGAGGTGGTTCCAAATAAAAAGAAAAAAAAGTTAGAGAAGAAAGGAATGGTCAAGAACTTTATATGCTTAAATGATCTATACAGGGTTGGTAGATCAGCAAGTGTAAGTTTCCTCTAAAGAAGCTAGTTTGGGTGATCAGGAGGATGCATCTAAATAGGGGAGGAAAATTAATGACATTGATAAAGATGCAGAGATTACATTTAGTTGATGAAACTCAGGGGAGGTATGGAGATGAAGATATGTTTGGGGTAAATGACTTAGATGGTGATGAGGTGGTTGTTGAAAGTGAAGTTACTGATAAAGCTGGTGAGAAGATAAATATTGTTGAGGAAGCAGTTGCTGTGACTGATTGTGTTACAATTCTAGTTAGTGCTGCTACAATAACTAATGTTGAACTTACTTTGGCTCAAACACTGGCAGAGTTGAAGAGTGCAAGACCCAAGACAAAAGGGGTTGTTATGCAAGAGCCAAGTGAATCAACTCCAACAATATCTTTACAACTACCATCACAGGTTAAGGGTCAAGGTTCAAAGGATAAGGGTAAAGCAAAGATGATAGAACCAGAGAAGCCTTTGAAGAAGAAATATCAGATTAAGTTTGATGAAGAAGAAGCTTTAAGGCTACAAGTAAAGTTTGATGAAGAAGATAGGTTTGTAAGGGAGAAAGCTCAACAAGTAGAAGAAGCCAACATTGCTTGGGATGACATTCAAGCAAAGATAGATGCTGACTATCAACTGGCTGAAAGATTGCAGGCACAAGAACAACAGGAGTTGACAATTGAAGAGAAGTCTACTTTGTTTGTACAACTCTTGGAGAAAAGAAAGAAGCACTTTGCTGCTAAGAGAGCAGAAGAAAAGAGAAATAGACCACCTACAAGAGCTCAACAAAGGAGTATTATGTGTACTTACCTGAAGAATAGGATGGAAGCCCAAAGATTTAAAGAACAAGTCCTTTGCCAATATTCAAGAATTATTTGACAAAGCTTTCAAGAGGGTAAACACCTTTGTTGACTTTAGAATAGAGTTTGGTGGAAGGCACTGAAATGGAAGAAAGTTCCAAGAAAACAGAAGTAATGGAAGAAAGTAGTTTAAAATAGCACGTGATGATCTAGGAACAAAGAGAGTACAAAGCAACACCACCCCACACCACACATCAAAAAACAAAAAAAAAATAACAACAAAAAAAAAAAAAAAAAAAAAAAAAAAAAAAAAAAAAAAAAAAAAAAAAAAATAAAAAAAAACAGAAGGTGGATGATGATCAGGAACGAGCTAAGATGAAAGAGCTCATGGAAATTGTTCCTGATGAAGAGGAAGTATCAGTTGATGCAATACCTTTAGCCACTAAACCTCCAAGTATTGTTGACTGGAAGATTGTTAAAGAAGGAAAGATCAGCTACTATCAAACTATAAGAGCTGATGGAAGTTCAAAGAGGTACTCAGCCTTTATTCAGATGCTTAGAAGCTTTAACAGGAAGATTTGGAAACTCTGTGGAAATTGGTTAAAGCTAAGCATGGGTATACAAGGCCAGAGGAGGGCTATGAGAGAGTGTTATGGGGTGATCTAAAGACAATGTTTGAACATCATGTAGAAGATGCAGTGTGGAGGAATCTACAGGAAAACAAAGTGTTGGTTTGATAGCTTAATTTTATCTCCTGTGGAGTACACTTTGTGAGGTTTCAAAATCTGCATGTCTTTATGTTGGTAGAGATATCCCCTTACACCTGCTACAATTAAAGATATGTTGAATAAGAAGCTGCAAGTTGATCATTGGAATGAAATGTGTTATCAGCTCTGTAACACCCCCATTTTTACAGATAGCAGCAGAAGCTAATCTGGGGTATTACTTCAAGGTACAACAGTCATAATCATAGAAAACGAATCAAAAAGAGTCGTTTTTGAAAATTTAGTTATCATTCATTATTTCTTCAGAGTTTTTACAAACGAGAGGTCCCAAAATCTAAAATACAAAGTTTGAATGATAACGGTTTTGCCATCTTCAAGTCCTCGCCACTCCGTGCCATAGGTTGCTTAGTTACCTGAGATAAAACATGCTAAAAAGTCAACACAAAGGTTGAGTGATATTCATAGGTTAAATTTGATATTGGGTTACGTTGTTATACACCCGTTATAAAACAAATATTATTGCCATTAGCTCATGAATCCGAAGCCTTGGGATATGTTTGATACGTTATAGCCCCAACGGGTGCCTTTGCCAAAACACTCGCAGTTATATTCTAATGATGTGCGATTGGTTACCGGTATGATCGAGGGTTACACCAACGGGGAGTCCAAACCCAAATAGATCTATTCACAACATTCGCGCTCACTCCGTAGAGTAATTAACGGTTCATGATATTGGGGACTTAAAGGCAAATAGTTACTTAGGCAATAATAAATCAGAATAGCATACATAAAACAATTGCATTCATGGTTATAGCATGTATCCCCCTCGCGGGTTTATAAAACATTTGAAATATTGAAATGCGAGGCTATGAACTCACCTTAACAGTATAGGGAAATCTGAGTGATAGCAAAGGTATATGGAATGAAAGTAACGGCTTTGACACACGCAACCTGGTAATATGTTAAGTCTTAGTATGTTTTACATTATAATGAATATCATCTTTGATTGAATTGTTATGGAGTATTGTATCACCGTTCGGGCCATCATAATTCAAAGGTCATTCAGTAAACGTTTGAGGAGCTAGGGCACTTTAAATCGTAAACCCAACAACTCAGTCAGAACGTAATACCAAGATGAAACCTCTTAATATGAAGCTCCCTAGTATTGTGATACGATATAATTGATTTTAAGCGTTTTGCTTGATAACTGGAAACGATAAGCACGTCAAGCGTTAATTAAAGTTATTTCTTACAATGTTGTGAACATATTTTTATACTTTTTCAAAATGTTACATTAATGAAAAATGGCAAAATATACCCTTGGAGTTTGCACTTTTACGAGTTCGGTCATTCAAGTTTAAAAGATGTACAAAGTAAACTGTGCACTTTGTAAAGTGACATAATATACCCCTATAGTTATAACCTTGATAAAATGACATTTTTAGTCCCTTTAGTTATAAGTTTTAGAAAATTACGATATATACCCCTTGCATGGATAATATTTACAAAACAAGTCCGAATGGCCATGCAATCTTATTTTAACATTTCAAAAGATATTTTCAGGTTATATATTATTAGAATAAGCTAAAATAAGAAGGTTTAACGTAACGAAAGTTTAAAATAACGATTCGTTAAGCTAGGAAGCAAAATGGGTTAAATTAGGGTTTCAAAATGAAAACGCGCGGGTTTTAAGTTCAAATTCCCTCAAGAATTGATAAAGTACTTATTATAACATTAGTTAAGATTATTAGGATAGATTATAATAATAGTTTACAAGTTTAGCTTATAGATTAAAGAAAAACAAGAAATTAGGGTTTCGGGTGTACGGTTTTGGATCAAAATGGAAAATGAGTATGAATTGAGTTATAAAACTTTAACAAGAGTATATTTAGAATCATATGAACATTATAAGAGTGTAGGATCAGGTATGAAGATCATAGAACCTGGGTTTGAGCTTATAGCTTGAAAACGGGTTGAAATTGGGACTTTTAGCTTCGTTCGCCTAGAATAACGACTCTCGGGCTTCGTTTCTTTATTTCTTTTGCTTCACTTCTGTTCTTGAGCCTTATTAGGACCTCTTAGGGTCTTCTTAGTGCAAAGTATTGCTTCTATTAAGGGTTATAGAGGAGGAAGTGGGGGATGAGTTCAAATGAAGAGTTTATGGCTCTATTTATACTCGAAATGAGCTTGGAGGCCAAGGGAGGTTTTGTGATTAGGTGAGGACATGTATGAAGTCTAGAGGATGGTGAGGATAGGCTATGAGATGATTTTTATATGCTAGAAACTAGCTTTGAGGTGTTGGCTTGCCCTTTTGATGCCGCGGCTAAAGAAAGAAAGAAAAGACACCATGTGGCCAATTTTTGTACTATAAATGAAGAAGATATTTAGGAGAGGTGCTTGTAAGCAGCTTAGGAAGATAGGTGCTTGTCATTTAGGTGCTTGGTTGCAAGAAAAACTTTCAAAATGGGTCAAATTGCAAAGGTTTTAGGTTTCGGGTACTTTAGGGCTCAATTAGGGTTTTCTAGCTTGTAATTCATGTACATTTGATTTGTAATGATAGATATATGTTTACAAGACTTTTATTAAGGATTAATAACAAGAATTGATAGGTGGTTTGGGTTTAAATTGGGTGAAAACGAGTAAACGGGTCAAAAGTTCCAATTAGGGCACAATTAGGGTTTCTTGGATTTGATTTGCATATAGTTGAAGTAAAATGATGAAATGATGATAGAATATGACTGATAATGTTGTAATATAAGGTATTAGAACTTATTTGAGTGTTGGTTTGGGTTTACAATGGATAAAAAACATGAAACGTGTCATGGTTTAAAAACTAGCTCGGTTTAGGGTTTCTGGGTTTTGAATTAGGGTTTTGAGTGTAGAAATATGTATGAGAGCTTATAAGGAGAATAGTTTGGGTTTACACATTGTATATTGAGTATATTAGCTTGCACAAAAGTAATGGTGAAGAAATTTGAATGAAAACGTAGGTAAAACGGCAAAGTTCCAATTAGGGCACAATTAGGGTTTTCTAGATTTATTTCTTGTACATTGTTGTTAATATGGTGAAATGATGATGGAATGTGATTTATAAGGTTGTAGTTAATGTTATTATAACTTATTTGAGTATTGGTTTAGGTTTACAATGGATAAAAATGAAGAAACGGGTCATGGTTTAGAAACTAGCTCGGTTTTAGGGTTTAGGGTTTTGAATTAGGGTTTTGAGTGCAAAAAGATGTATGAAAGCTTATGAATGGAATAGTTAGGGTTTAAATATTATATATTGAGTGTAGTAGCTTGTACAAAAGTGGTGGTGAAGAAATTGGAATGATAACTGAGGTAAAACGGCTATTTTGGAGATCTTGCTTAATGACTTGTATATTGAGCTTTTAATGACTTGTACTTTGACTTGAAGAGATTTTATATTTCAAATGAGATGTTATATTACTTTTACATATGATTTATTAGCTTGTGCATTCACTTTAGATGTTAACCTTTTATGAAATTAGGGTTTAGAGGTATACGATAACGGTTTAAAGCCCGTTTTGATATAATGTTGCAAATAGTACCTTATATGAGTAATGTACTTTGTATAAATGATATTATGATATTGACTTGACATATTATGATGTTTGCTTGACATATATGAAGATAGGATTGCAATAGGTAGGTTGCCTGAGCCTGTTAACTTTAATTATGCAAGAAATGTTGCATATTGTGATATTGGCAAAGTAAGTAATGTAATAAAGCGAAAAATTTCCCTGGAAAAAGGTGGGTTCATATATAATTGATAGATTGTACATTGCATCTTAATAGATGGATATTTACATTGATGAAAATTGCGAGTTGTTATAGTCCCCCATCCTTACAGAAATCTCATCCTGAGATTTAATTGGATTTTGATGTGATGATTGAAAATAGATGAGGATATTTGAAACGGATTTTGTCTTCGCGTTCCCATGTAAATTTTGGTCCTCTTTTAAAGTTTCATCGTACTTTGACTATAGGAATACGACTTCGCTTTAGTTGCTTGATTTCACGATCCATAATTTCCACTAGTTCTTCTACAAAGTTGAGTTTGTCGTCAAGTTGAAGTTCTTTCATTGGAATGATGAGAGATTCCTCAGATAAGCATTTCTTGAGATTAGAAATGTGGAAAGTATTATGGGTACTACTAAGCTCTTCAGGAAGCTCTAGTTTATATGCCACTGGGCCAATTCGTTGAAGGATTTTGAATGGTCTAATGTATCAGGGATTAAGCTTTCCTCATTTTCCAAATCAAAAGATACCTTTGCGAGGTGATACTTTCAACATAACACGATCGCCAACTTGGAATTCTAAAGGCTTTCACCTTATATTGGCATAACTTCTTTGTCGATCTCTTGCAGCTTGCAAGTGTTGACGAATTTGTACGATCTTTTCAGTGGTTTCTTGAATTATTTCTGGTCAGGTGAGTTGAGAATCTCCAACTTTGGCCCAGCAAATAGGTGATCTACACTTTCGACCATAAAGTGCTTCAAACGGTGTTGCCTTGATACTGGTGTAACACCCCCAAAATGGGTCGCAGCGGAATAAGGATCCGGGGCGTGTTACTTATCAGATCAATAACACAAGATAATATAAGAACGACAAAAAGTCGTTTAAACTGATACATTGGATTTATTTAAGTATTTGTTACAAAAGCCCGAAGCTTTACTTGATATTGTTACAAAGATTTACAGCCCATAACAGATAAACAAAATGTAATGTGACTAAATCTTTAATACATGACTTCAAAATATAACCCCCAATGTATCCTTCGCACCTCGTGCTTAATGACCTCCTGAAAAACATTGCATTTAAAACGACACCAGGAGGATGCGTCCAAATACTTCTTTACTTCTTAAGCTGTTTTATGGGATGAATTTAAGAAGCTGATAAGCCATTTTACTTTCATAATCAATTATAAGCTTCTTTTCCAACATCATTGAAAGTGTAAGTGGTGCAAGGGGATACTTGTTCTCTACCAACATATAAATCTGCACATGTTGCATCATCAAGAAATGTACTCTACAGGAGTCATACAGCTTCTAATTTAACAGTTTGTATTTTTGTTGATTCCTCCATACTTTATCTTCTACATGTGGTTCAAACATTGTTTTCAAATCACCCCATAACAACAAATCCAAGTCTTCCACTGGTCTTGTTGACTCATATTTAGCTTTTACCAACTTGTACAAATCTTCTAAATCTTCCATGTCAAAACTTTTAAGCATTTGACTAAAGATCATGTACATTTGAGACTTTCCATCAGCTCTCATTATTTATAATTACATTTTTCCTTCTTTTATTTATAAATCTTCCCTGTCAACGAATACTCCAAGTCTCCACTGGTCTGTTGACTCATATTTAGCTTTTACCAACTTGTAAAAATCCTCCAAATCTTCCCCTGTCAAAACTTTTAAGCATTTAACTAAAGATCATGTACATTTGAGACTTTCCATCAGCTCTCATTATTTGATAATAGCTTTTTCTTCTTTCTTTATAAATCTTCCAGTCAACAATACTTGGAGACTTAACAGCTAAAGGTATAGCATCAATTGTTTCTTCTTCTTCATCTGGAATGATTTTCATTAACTGTTTAAGCTTTGTTGTTTCTTTGTCATCTTCCACCTTTTGCTTCTTTGTAATCTCTTGTATCAGCTCTGTTCCTGCTCTCTTTTCTTTGCCTTCCACCAACTCTATTCTAAAGTCTTCAAATGTATTTACCCTTTTGAATGCTCTGTCAAACATCTCTTGGATAGAATCAAACTCTTTCAACTTCAAATCTTTGAGCTTGTATCCTTTCATCGTCTTCTTTAGGAAAGTACACATTATCTTTCTCTGTTGAGCTTTTGTTGGTAGTTTGTTTCTTTTCTCTTCTGCTCTTTATCTGCAAATGCTTTCTTCTTTTCTCTCTAAAGAGTTGTGAAAAAATGCAACCTTTTCTCATAGACAACATCTTCTTTGTTCTTAGTGCTTGATTCTTTTCATCCAATTGATGATCAGCATCAATCATTTGCCTGTATATCATACCCAATGTTTTAATCAGGCAATAATGGCTTCTTCTTCTTTTTCCACTTTCTCTCTTGTAAGTCTTTCTCTTCATTAAATCCAGCTGTAAATTTAAAGCCGTTTCCTTCATAAACGATTAGATCTTTCTTGTTCATAGGCTTCATAGGTTCTATCAATATCCCTTTACCTTTGTCCTATGATTATTGTGAAGATATTTGTGAAGATATTATTGTTGTAGATTCACCCAGCTCTTGTATAATAACCCCTTTCTTCTTGGGTTTTGTACTTTTCATTTCTTCAAGTACTTGAGCCAAAGTAATATCATCAACAGTTGTAGCAAACACCTCCTCACCAGCAGAAACATTCACATCATGAACACTAACCAGGGTAATTTCTTCATCTGCATCAATAGCATCAATCCTCCCCTGTTTGGATGCATCCTCACCCAAACTTTCTTCATTATCAGAGGATTCTACCCTAGCAGTCAAACCAACTTTGTATAATCTCTTCAGCCTATGAATTCTTGACCTATCTTTCTTTTCAAGCTTCTTGACCCTCCTTTTCAAACTAGCAATCTCATTATGTTGAGTGGTCTTTATCTTCTCCAAATCAAGAACCCGGTTTTGTAAAGTTTTACATAATACCATCAATTTCATCAAGTTTAAGTCTATCCTCATCACTTCGAAGTGTGTTACCTCTTGCGAGCAGTGAATCATTGAAATGTTTTAGATACACTGTCAAACCTAGTTTGAGCAATAGTATCTCTATGGTTTCTTGGCACCTGGGACCATCACTTGAACTAGTTCCTAGAGAACTAGATTCATTAGGTGTTGTCTTGGATTGGGTCTTATTGATGTTACCACTGTCCTGGTTTGCTTCTAAGTTAGAAGCAGTAGTGGCGGCCCTCACTAAACTGTCACCCAACTCCTTATGGACAGCCTCATCTGCAACATTTTCAATAGGATCACTAGGCTGAGGTACCTGAGTGTCCTTTCTTTTAGCCTTCCTAGGTTGTTGATTCTTCTGAGGTTGAGTTGATGGTTGAATAATGGTAGGTGTGTGATGGGGATCAGTTGGATTTGTTGAACCTTCACCCAATTGTGATTGGTTTTGTACCACTATTGTTTGAAACAAAGGTGTTACTCTACCAGAAAAACCTTTGCCTACCCTTCTTATATTACCAAAAATCTTTTTAGTGTGAGAGGGTGCAATATATATTCTCTTATGAGTTGGCAGCTTATCAAGTTGTTGGTCCAAAAATATTTGCACAAACCTTGGATACATCAAAATTTTGCCAGATAAATTATCCATGTTTCTAATCATACTATCAAAAATGAATTTTGAAAAGTTGAATTTCTAGTTTGTAGCTAAGCAGATGATGGCAGACGCCATAGTGCTACTAAACTCATTCCAGGCAGTAGTCTTTGGACTTAGACACTGTAAAATAGTATGAATTAGAAATTTCCATTGTGGGGAAAAGAATGCTTTATAGAAAGTTAGCTTTTGTGAAATTTTCTCATACCCCATTAATGTAAGTTGTTCAAAAATGGTAGAATTAGGTAAACAATCAACACCTTCCTCATCAGCTAGTTGAAGATCTCTTATAACAGATGATTCAGTGATGATTATCTTCTTGCCATCTACTAGGGCATGTAGCTGTGCTTCCCCATTGATAGTTTTGACCATGCCAGTAGACCAGAACTGTTCAATGCAAGAAATATATATTGTAGGATTAATGGTTAATGCAAACCTTATAGGGTGTGCATTCAAAAAATCCACAATTTGTTCAAACCCATCACTCTCTGTGGGTTTAGACAAAAATGCGACCATATTATGAGTATCAGCAAACTTTAGAGTCGCCATTTATGTTGGGTTTTGATAATGGATAATAAAATTGAGTTAGGGTTTATAGTTAGGGATTTGAAAGAGTGAAATTAATTAAATGATTGATTGAAACCCTTATGTCAAGGAGCAATAACCTTGAGTCACCAGCATTAACTCCAATTCCATTCCAAACAGCATTCTCGTCATCAATCTAACACTTTTCTTTGCTTATCCTGCAAAATGTTAG
>BQNB010084150.1:2396-28837 GCA_026074375.1 Tanacetum coccineum
TTCGTAGGGTCATTTTTACAATTTGTCATTTTTTATAGAACGGGTCCGGGATTTTGTTTTGACTCGTTTTTGGGTCAAACGAACTCCGTTTTCGGTCTAGTCTTTTTCATTCTTCGTTATTTGTCACGTAGAGTAGTTTAGAAGTGAAAAAATTTTCGTACATATGTCAAGGATCAACTTTGTTCGTCTTGTGAAATGAGTAAAGCAAAAAGAAGCTCATTTAAGTCAAAAGCTGTTCCAAGTTCCAAAGGAAGGCTGAATTTGCTTCACATGGACTTGTGTGGTCCAATGCGGGTTGCAAGCATAAATGGGAAGAAATATATTCTGGTGATTGTTGATGACTATTCAAGATACACTTGGACTCTTTTTCTACGATCCAAGGATGAAACACCAGAAGTTCTCAAAGACTTTCTCACGATGATTCAACACAATCTTCAAGCTCAAGTTATTACTGTCCGTACTGACAGAGGCACAAAGTTCTTGAACAAGACACTCCATGCTTATTTCAAGGAAGAAGGCATTGAACATCATAATTCCACTCCTCGAACACCTGAACAGAATGGCGTTGTCCAAAGATGGAACCGCACTCTTGTTGAGGTTGCTCGAACGATGCTTTCAGCTTCTAAGCTTCCATTATCATTTTGGGCTGAAGCAGTTGCAACCGCATGCTATACTCAGAACAGATCAATCGTCATATCGTCTCATGGAAAAATGGCGTATCATATCATTAATGACAGGAAACCTTCAATAAAACATCTTCACATCTTTGGTTGCATTTGTTACATAACTAAAGATGGGGAAAATTTGGATAAGATGAAAGAAAAAGGGGATCCATGTGTCATGGTGGGATATTCTACTCAGTCGATGGGATATCATGTTTACAACAAGAGAACACGCTTAATAGTTGAGTCCATTCATATCAAGTTTGATGAAATCAAAGAAATGATGTCTAATCACAACAGTTCAGACCTTGCACCACAACGACATGAGATGTCTGTTGAAAATGTCTCTTCAGGCCTCGTTCCTCAAGGACAAAAGGCGTCAGATTATAACAACTCTGACCCCGTGCCCCCAAGACAACATGTTGTTCCTATAGCAGAGAAGACAGATTCGTCACAACAACGGTTTAAATTTCTCTTCAGTCCTTTACTTGAAGAATATTACAATCCAACACACGGTCATGCTGAGGACAACAACAATGATCAAGCACCGAATGCATCATTTCAAGAAGCTGAATTTATCAATCCTTTTTGTACACGGGTACAAGAAATTGGTGAGTCTTCCTCACGCAACATTGATAATACCGATGTGCATTCATTTCAACCACAAAGTCATGATTACCGATGGACCAGAGATCATCCATTAGAACAAGTTCGTGGAAATCCAACCATGCCAGTTCAAACAAGACGACAGCTTGCCACAGATCCTGAAATGTGTATGTTCGCGCTCACAGTGAGTATTGTTGAACCGAAGAACATTAAGGAGGCAATGGCTGATTCTGCATGGATCGAAGCAATGCACATGATGTACATCATCATTTTGACAGATTGATAAGTCTGGGAACTCCGTCGACAAACCATTTGGCAAGATGATTATTAAGCTAAAGTGTTATGGAGAACAAGAAGGAGAAGATCAGACTTATTCGCAACAAGAGAACGGCTTGAGCTAAAGGTTATGCTCAGGAAGACGGTATTGAGTTATGAAGAATCATTTCGCTCCATGTTGCCTCGCTTGGAAGCTGTTCGGATTTTTGTTGCCCACGCAGCACACAAGTCTTTTCCAATCTATCAGATGGACGTGAAAACGACATTTCTTAATGGTCCACTGAAGGAAGAGGTTTACGTTGCTCAGCCGGAAGGGTTCGTTGATCCAGATCATCCAGAAAAAGTCTACCTTCTAAGGAAAGCTTTGTATGGCATAGAAGCAAGGATCCAAGAGCCTGGTACATGAACTATCTAAACTTCCTGATGTCAAAGAGCTATCAACACTAAAGGAACAATTGTGACCCAACTTTATTCAAGAAAAAATACGGGAGGATATTCCAACTCGAGCAGAATTTACGTTGATTGACATAATATTATGGGTCAACAAACCCTAAATATTTCAAAAGATTTGAAAAGTTACTGCACAGTAATTTTGAAGATGTCTTTAATGGGGGAGATGAAATTCTTTTTAGGACTTTAGATCCACCAGTCCCAAAAGGTATTTTTATCAATCAGGCCAAGTATGCTTTAGAAATTCTAAAAAAGCATAATATGGACAATTGTCACTCCATTGCACACAAACCCAAACTATTAAAATGCAATTTGAGTGGATACACCCATAGACAATCTGATTAACCATAGTAAAATCGGGTCACTCAGTGTATTTGACACTATAGAACAGACTTATGCAAGCATTATGCATTGTGCATGTTATCAAGCACGACCAACACAAAACACCTCAAGAGGTTAAAAGATCTTTAAATACCTAAAGGGTACGCATAACATGGACTCTGGGTAATCCAAAGAATTCTGTGCGTTTGAACTAACAGCATTTTCAGACCTGATTCATCGCCAGTATGCCTTGATACCGGAAAAACACTTCTGGAGGAATACAGTTCTTGGAGATAAGCTTCGTAAGTTGGATGTCAAAGAACAATTTGCACTGCACTGTCATCACAGAGGCAGTAGTATAGTGGCGTTATCTGCAAGTTGTGCTCAAGTAATGTGGATGAGGACACAACTTCAAGATTATGGCTTCAACTACAACAAAATACCGTTGTATTGCGACTCTCAGTCAGCCATAGCAATCTCATGCAACCCCGTACAACATTCACGGACAAAGCACATCCATACTCGGTATCATTTCATAAAGGAACAGGTTGAAAAATGGTATAGAATAGAATTATATTTTGTCCAGAACTGAATACCAATTACTGACATGTTTACGAAGGAAGCCTTCCTGAGGATCAGTTTAAGTATCTTTGGTCAGAAGGAATTGTAGAGATGTTTGACTCCAGCTGAACTGGAGGTTCTGACAAATGAGCCTGCTTGATATCATCATCAAACATCACCATGTAAATATTTTTGAGAAAAGCAAAATACAAAAATATAAATCTTCAAAAAGATAAATACAAAATCATAAAATCAGAAAATTTCCAAAAAGATTCTTCTCGACATGTCTCTTGGAATCGATAACATTTACGTGCTTAGAAATGTCGATTAACATTGACACGAGTGTGTAAATGAAGTTCGAGCGAGAGTTGCAAATAGTTTCAAAACATGTCATTTCTAAATTTTCTAAATGGCTTATGTGCAAATGTCAGTACATAACCCGGACTTCAAATAAAGGAAGGTTTATAACTTATCCTCCCAACGAGAAAATTAACGTTTCTCGGTCTTGAGCTGTTCTTACAAGACATTCAATGTTTTTAGCTCAAGAAAAAGGATAGTGTACGTTTAGTGTGCTTACCTCCTTTACCGTTAGAAGAGAAGTCCTCTAACATCTGGTTTTTCAAAAAGTTGAACACAATTTTTCAAGAATTTCTCGATGACAATTCATAATCTTTCAAAATTGTGTGTTCAACACTCCATCCCTCACAATGTTTTCAAAAGACAACAATTTTTCAATTGGTCCTATTCTTGAGGGGGAGTTTTTCGAAAAACAAAGTTTTTAGATGTTCTTCGGATACATCAACAACGTCAACTCTTATGATTCAAAACATTAACAAATGTTGCCAACCAATCATGCTGTAATAATATTTTCTCCCACAGAATTTTCAAGACATATTTTAATCACAAGGTATTTCAAAAACTAAGTGTTTATTATTTAAAATAAGGGGAGAAAATGTAATTAAAATATGATCTATTCGACTCAATGTGCTGAAGAAAAGGTTTTATGGTTCGATCTTATACCCAACAACATCTTAATTTCATGACGATTCTGAAGTCATAAGGTGGTTAGGTTAGGAATCAATCCTATGATCCAACCAGAACCGGAGGATCTACCCAAGGATAATCCAAAGATTAGAAATAGCAGTCCTTAGGTATGATTGGAGATGAATGTATATGGGAAAAATGCCGACTAAGATTGAGTTAACACTGGAACAATCACAACAAGGTGTTAGTAATGACGTCTTGGTAAGCATTGAAGGCGTTGAAGAATGAAAAAGAAATGTATGGATAAAGGGTCTAAACAAAGAAGCCCTCCACACAACTTAAGGCAGAAACCGGGTCAATACATATGCTGTCAGAATCACAAGTTGATTGCTGACATTGAAAACGACATCATGGACCCAGTGATGCAATGCACAACCCTTCTCAGCCATTCGGGTTTCTCTCAACAGAAACTTGTCTCATTTGTCACGGAGATACACACGTTATCTATTGACATCTCACTCCGAGATTGTTGATATTGAATAGGTGGCAATATGCTCCAGCCTCCGAGTACTAAAACCAAAATGCACTAATCGAGTCTAGAGCCAAGAGATCAATCTAAATCTCGTTAGGACACATTCCATTTCAAACACTTGTTGAACATCATCAAGTTCACAAGCTGTTATCAAGAGTCCTACGCAATATCATTGTGATATTTGCCAGAACATCCGAGTGATACTTTAAGTATTCACAATGAAGATGGAAATCCTTCTTGAGCCAACATCAAACAAGCTCTTGGTAGGTGACTTGCGAGATTCTATATGAATCAAACTTGTGACAACTGGATATCGATTTGGTCCAGTAAATGAATTGACGGTTGATGAATTTTGATAAAAATATGACACTCTCGATATTTTTACAAAACACTTTAACGATGTGACCCTTCGATTGAATTTTTAAAACGATTTCTCGTATAACCACTAACGTAAAGCTGCAGGTCAAACGGTGGTAACGACAACCTCAATCCCATTCAAATGCTCATTCTACAAAGACAATCTATCAAGAAAGCTCAAGATTTAAAGACAAAGACTTTCGCAAACTCTGAAATAAAGCTTTCAAGATGATGAATAGTATGAGCATGTTGGTCAAAGACACAAGATCGCAAGATGGCATAGACGATAAAGACAATGACGAAGGTCAAAGTCAAGATCGCAAAGCATGAAGGAACAAGCCTACAACTAAGAACAAAGAGAAAGACCAAGACCACATGAGCTTAACGACAAAAGCAATCTCATTGATCTCATGAAGGAGTGTCATCAATGAACTCACTTCGGGGGAGATTGTTAGCCTCAAAATATTGAGTCGAACATGAAGTTCGTTCATTATGTATGTTAGTCTCGGTCAATCAATTAGTTAACGTTGTAATAGAATATTATCGGGAATCGGGCTCGATAGTTAATCTAATATTGTATATGTTTCGGGTTTAATGATAAGTCGCATACAAAAGCATGTAAACAAGTATATTGATAAACATAAACAAGCATACAATGATAAATAAAGAAATCAAGATATAAACAAAACCAAACATTCAGATCTTCATAATAATGGCTAATACCTGAAGGTATTAGCCTTCAAACATCATAATTAATACAAGGGTAATGGCTTAGCCAAGGTAAATTAACCGAGTAAACGAATGATACCAAAAAACTAAATGATTACAAAAGTATAAGAAATTACAAAGTTGACGTCCCTATGGTTAGAATGCGTTGGAGACCTCTACTGCTCTTATTTCTGAAAATCGACTTTTGTGGTTTAGGTATCGAGAATATAATTTAGCACACTTAAAACTTGTTTTTGAGATTTCTATTTATAGGGCCTGGAGTCGGTTTGATACGACGTATCCAATGTCTTGGATATGGCGTATTGGGGGTTTCTTAGAGTAGGGGCCATGTTTGATATCTTCTAGAATATTCACCTTCTATATCTTTAATACCGCGTATTAGCTTCTCTAGATACGGCTTATTGATTATGTTTCCTTTGTGGTCTTTGGTGAGTGCAAGCATGGATATGCCGTATCTTCCTTGATGGATACGGCGTATTGGTTGTCAGAACAGTAATCTTCAAAATATCTTCGTTTAAGCTCCAGAATGCGCGCCTTTTGCTAATATTCACCAAGTACTCTATAATTACTGCAATTCTCAAATACAAACGATTAAGTAAAAATTCTTTGCAATAATTATAGAAAATAGGTTAATTACATGGGATAAATGATGCTATAAAATAGACGTTATTTGATGTCATCAAATATCTCCTCACTTGAATCCTACTTGTCCTCAAGTAGCCTTTAGAGGATTATAAAAATGCATCCCTAAGGATATTTTCTGTTAAAGCATTTATTTGATCTATTACAAGTACACAACCAAACACCTCACGAAATAGGAAGATGAAAACACTCAAATCACTCAACTAATCTATGTGGTAACATGTAACTAATTCGCTCAATTGCTCGGTCGTGACGAGTATTCTATCATAAGCTTGGCAAGGATACACATCTCCACCGCTAAAGCTAAGGAGTAACAAGTTTATAAAGGTAAATATGGGTTTGTATGATAAGGCTTAGGGTTGATTACTCTAACTAATCTTTATCGATACCAATATTCCAAGAGGGCGACAAAGACCACACATACACACCCGTAACGACGGGATAGACACATGTGACTGCTCACTCCCACCTCGAATAAGCTAAAGAGTAGGAATAGTAGAGTAATATAGGGTATGGATCTTCTAACTTTCACCAATAGTAATAAACCAACAAGGCAGCTGAGACATGCATACATGGCCATAACGATGGAATAGACATGCACGCTCGATCACATCCTCATTCGCGTAAAACCCATGGTTAATGATTAGGAAAGGGAAATAAATTGTTGTTAAATAAAAATTACAAAACAAATAGATTAAGTCTAAAATACAAGTTGCTAGACACTTTTTCTCGACCGTTACCATGATAAAGACACAACTATTTACAACGTCTTGATCATAGATCAAAAACAACAACCTAAGTTGGCGTTCCCGTAACGGTCAACTTCCCAATCATCCCATACTTTACATACTCTACAAGATAAGTGGTGATATCTTTCACTTTATACAATACTCTACATCGTCGATTTATATCAACGAATAATCGATCCTTCGTGCAATTCCTTCGGTAGTTGCGAAATGATTATCTTCAAACTTTCCTTCTCTTTTTTTGTTATGATTTTTCTAATTTTTTCTAATTTTTTTTACTATTTTTTTAAACATCTAACTATATACGAAACTTGGAGTAGTTTCACCATCTTCACAATCATAATAATTCCGGATAATTTCTTTGGTAATTCTTCGTTCTTCGGACGTACCATTAATTGCGATGGTAGTAAAAATACATGAGTTTTGACTATAATATACATTCTCATTTGCGATGTGCAAATTCTTCCAACCGTATCAAAATTGACACAAGACTCGGGAAATACAAACTTTACACTTTAAGCAACTAGCAACTGTAAAATAAACTTAATCTAACAGGGTATGCTAAGGTGTAAAGGTGTAACGAAATAAACAATTGGTGTATTTCCTAAAGGATTGGCTCTACGGGTTGTTCTAGGGGTATCTTACTCTTAAAATGAGAGTAAACAAAGGGTTTATACGGGGGTTAACTAACCGGTGTAGTTAGTTAATAAGCAACATGTAAAGGCGTTTTGGGTGTAATCCTAAAAATTTACCAATTTAAACAAGTTACTCCATCTAAATCAATAATACTCATCACTGCGGTCTCGAGTGATATACCAAGCCAAGGTCTAAAGTCAACAACATCACCGACACACTCATATTTTTGTGGAATTTGGGTAAACATTTAGAAACGGATAAGGTTAAATTCTCACAATATCTAACAAGGGTTATTGTGTGCAGGTTATGTATCAAGTAATTTCACAAAAGTATAGACAAAACATTAAATAGTTTAACAAAAAAATAGGACAAGTAAACATTCTAATTCCATCCCCTCACTTGAATTATACAACGTCCTCGTTGTATAGATAAAACATTAAATACGGGAATTAAAAAGAATTAGAATGAGAAACTCCCCTGATATTTGCTCGGTAGATTCTCCATGTAGGTTTATTAAGCAAGATTGTGTGTTGAACAGCCGCCTTGAAGTTTCAAGACTCCAACACTTCAAGATCTCCATATTTGTAAATTTTCGACCAATATTCGTCGATATTACTTCCACGAGGTCCTGTGTAAAATAGAAAAAGCATGCATTCCTATCTTGGTATCTATGGTTAATTTAAAATAAACTAAACAAACTAAATACGAGTCAGTATGATGAATACGCCGTATTGCTAGAACTAACAATAATGTTTTTAAAGTGCATAAAAAGTAAAGACTGATAACATCCAGACAATTAATACGCCGTATGGTATGGAGCGGATATGCCGTATTGATGTCTGGGAAGACAGACTCGATAAAATTAAATAACAGTCCGAGTTGTATCCCGAGAATCACTTTTGTTTACAGCGAAGTCTTTAAGTTAGACTTTTCTTTAACTTTTGACACACTTGAAACACTCTCTTTCTTTAATTTTGCTATCTTGTTTGGATATTGCGCTTGTTTCTGAAATGTAATCACGAGCTATGGTGCTGAACTTACTGTCAGTCTTGTTCTATCATGCGTAAACAAGTCAAAATGTCACATCATGATATATATACAAAAATATGAGAACCTATTTCAAAGTTAGATACATCACGACATCAATAATAAATGTACAAAAGATAGAAACAAAAGATAAGGATAGGGGGATCATGGGTCTGGCTGCTGTTGGGCTGCAGAGGTGCTGACACCGTCAGTCCTGCATCTGACGCGCCTTTGGTATGATACATGGGTCTCAGAGTATGGCGTGTAGGTAACTCGAGCAGAGTCTAATAGCTGTGCAATTCCATTGGCGGGCCATACAGTAAATCTGGAGAAATCCCTGGCCATAGCACCAATCACATCACGCTGCTCAGCTAATGCCTCGCCAACCTCGTGTACATCCTCCTCTAATCTAGCCATCCTCCGTGGAATAGTCCTGGCAGTAGCTAGTGGTGGCGGTGGTGCCTGTACGGGTGCCGGAACAGCCTAGTCATCCTCATCTACAACAGGAGCATCCTCAGCGGCTCTAGGGGCACCAGCCGTAGCATCAGGCTACCTTTCTGTCCCCAAGGCTATCCAAGCCCATGTATCATCTATCTTCACACAGATCCACAATCTCACTAACTCAGCCATATCAATAACCGGGAGCTCTCTCATAATCACAGTCAATCCTTGAAGCCTCTCCTCCATCAAGAGTCTAAAATGCTCAGCTAATCGAGCTATAAACTGTCCTCTAAAGATAAGATCCTCTCTTTTCCTCCTAGCAAAAAACCTCCTCAAATAACGGGCCAACAAGTAAGGGATGTTGACCGATCCAACATCCAACCCTCTTAAATAAAACAAGTCAGTCACGGTTACCTTCTTAGGTGGCCATCATCCTATGGCAAAGCCTTAGTAGTGGATCTCTAATCAAAGTATAAGAAGGGGGAGGTCCCAAGAAATCTCCATTAGTAGAAATACTCCTCCAATAATCACGCAAATCCCTTATTATCAGGGTCATCCTCTCACTCTCACTCTAGCATCTAACAAAACCAGGGGACTCCATCTCCTCCTTTGTATGTAATCCCAAGGCCACAATAAACTGCCTCCAGCTCATCCGTCTCCTGGCTCCTCCTAGCTAAAATTGGATAGTGTCAGGAGCATCCAGATCAAGCAACACCTCTCCAAATCTAAGTGTGCTAAAGAACTCTAAATTGAGCTCCCAAACCAGTGGGCCTCTAATATCAAACAATCGCCTCTAAGCTCGGCTAGTAAACACTACAACCCCTCCATCATCATGGTGCTCCATCAGCATCCTAGTATCTAAAACATCCCTCATTAGCTCGGGCATACTCTGGAAGTCCACAACCTTAACTCGGTGTATCTCTCTACTGTATATCCTCCCTAATATCTCCTTAAAATATGATATATCCGCATAAGTGTATTGTAACCTCTCATATCTAAGATATTGGTACCTCTGATCATGTGGTGGAAGAGCCATATCTACAAAACAAGCGAGGAAAGCATAAAGTTTATAAATTTTTAAACATGTTGTTCTGAGGGTAGATACGACGTATTCATAAATGGATACGCCATATAAAGATCAGATTAGTCAATACGCCTGATATCATCAAATAACGTCATACTTTACTATCATTTATCCCATGTATTTTACCCACTTTTATATAATTATTGCAAGATATTGGTACTTAATTGATTAAAGTTTATTATTGCAATAATTATGGAGTAACTTGTAAAGAAGAAGCAAAAAGACGCAATTCTAGAGCTTAAATAAAGACATTTGAAGAAAGTATAAAACTGCATCAATACGCCGTATCCAGAAAGAAGATACGGCGTATCTGCGCCAGCTCATCACAAGAACGCGTATTGATCAATTCTTGATCCGGCGTATCCAATACTCTTTAATACGCCGTATGCATAGCTGTTCATCAGTCAAAGATTCACATTTAATGTGATTGATGGTAATTAACCTGGATTGATTTGATCTTATCGCAGACTTCAAGGAAATTAACCCTATACGCCGTATCCATCCCTTTCTATACGATGTATCGAGGGCATTTTCAGACACTATGAGGCTCAAATACGAGTTTCAGTATGCAAAAACATATTCTCTGTATAATACACTTCTGAAGTTGAATTTCTCAAGCCAAGAAGAGCAGCCAAGGTCAAGCACCAACCTTAATTCCATAGAAGACATCATGTAATTCTTACTTTCTTAATCATTCAATTTTCTTAATTGTTTGATCACGCTTGTAATAATAACAATGATTGTGGGCTAATACCCTCGGGTATTAGCCATATTAATGAAGATTATATTGTTTGGTTTGTTTTAATCCGGCTTTGCTTAATTTATCGTTGTTGTTTAATTATGTTTATCGTCTTATACTTGTTTATGTACTTGTACATGCGACCTATCATTCAACTGGGTCTAGGGAGACCTAACCAGTAACCTAGATGCCAGGATAGCTCTCTATGTTGTGTCTTATATGCCTGGACCAATAGGATCACAAATGGCACCTTATCTTTACCCTTTGATTATGAGCTTAGTTGGACCGGCAGATGACCCGATAATTATTCAACCAGTATTGTTCTTAATTAATTGGTAATTGATTTTGTGGCGACTACCGTATTATATTCAACATCAAGCAGTAAGTGGGTAAAGTCCCGATGGGCTATGGTCTTAACAGGATCACCACTGCTTTAATAATTCCTATGTAGATATAATTAAACGAAGGTGCTTTATTACGAGATGCGTTAATCGTGACAAGATGTTCGTGTCTAGGTCTTAGGAAGAATACCACATCACACAATGCCTAATTCTTAAAATGATATGCCGCTTCGAGATAATTCGAGATAAGCAAGCCATTGCACTAATTAATCAAACCAACATTTAATCGGATTTAATATAGTTAATACAGTTTTCTATTATTTGGCTCATACTGCTCTCTTATCTTGTGTTTATTTGCTTTAGTGTGTATTGTGCTTAGAATTGTTATTTGTCACCATAAACCTGTGCCAGTCTCTCAGGCTGAAAACCCCACATCTTGTTAGAAAAACGTATATAGCATAGGTTTAACCAGTAATTAGACTAATATATAATAGATAAATACTAATAGGATAATAGGTAAACTCTCACTCTTAGTGTTCGACACCCTACTTACCGCGAAGCTACATCTTGACCAGGTACTCTGCCCGTTAAAGTGTTGTCTTTAGGTTAGTCGGCTAAATATAAATGTAAAACCATGATAATAATAATTAACACCTATACAACGACACATCAAGGTTTTTGGCGCCGTTGCCGGGGAGTGATTAGTTTAATCTTTATTCTTTTTAGTATTTCTAACCTTTAACTTGTTTAGTGTAAAATTATTAATTCTAACTTCTAACTGCTAATTATTTAGTTTAATTGTGTGATTTAAATTATTATTGTATGCTTTAAATTATTGCATTTAATTGTTTTATATAGTATTCTGTTCTGACTGATCACCTGATACGGCGTATCCACTAGTTGGATACGGCGTATCTAACCTTCTGATCAGGATAACGTATGGAGCTTTATTGTCTAAACGGCGTATCTATTTCTTAACAATACGACGTATTCGTTAAACTCTATACGGCGTACTAATATTCAACAGACTAATACGGCGTATTACTAATCAATAGAATACGGCGTATCTGTTATCTGATACAATACCAGTATATCATTCTCGGTTTTTATGTGTTCCATCTATTAAAAACACATACTACTGATCATTTCTTGTTCTCAGGATAGAAGGAGATCACAATGACGGGACTGATCACGAAGGAATATATTTCTGCTACAAGTAAAAGCTTCATCTCAAATGATAATAATGGGAAAATGATCGAGAAAAACTTTATTGAGATTGAAGGAACATTCTTGTTGGAAATTCATGACAAGGCTTTCCACGGGAACAAGGGAGATGATGTGTTTAAACACATTAATGATTTCCTTGAAGTAGTTGAGCCACTCAAAATAAGGGGGTAAGTCATGACCGATTTAGACTTAGTGTCTTCCCTACCTAACTCTCAGGTGCCGCGAAAGAATGGTTTACAAATGAATGTATCGGCACTATATCTACTTGGGATGATCTAGTTGAAAATTTTGTTCTAAAGTTCTACCATCTTTGTGAACATAAGGAAACTAATGATGAAAATGACCCCGATGTAATTGACTACGTTCCCAAAATCTTTAAAATCGAGGATAACTTGTTTCATTTCGATTCACCCTTGTGGATAGCCTTTGAAGAACTCAACCACTTCCTCAAAATTGACCCTGATCTTTTCACCTACGATATCCAAGGGTTCATGACATACGACGAATACGAGCAAGAGTTGAATAATAAAACACAAGGTGACAAGGAGCCATGGTCAGAAAATGGGGTACAGTACCAACTATGTGATCATATATGCGAACCATACCGCTTTAAGAATGGGAATGCTAAGTGGCCCACATGCACCTCTCATATTGACGGGTTCTGTAATGGTGGGAAACTGCTAGGAATGGTGCAAGTAGGAACCATAACCTATTTTCAAGACCATAGTTGGTATGATGAACTACCTGATGGGAAACTAAAAGATGAAACCTTAGCACTCAAAACAAAAGTAGAAGGATCATGGGGAGACGCAACTCCTGGAATGATAAATATCTGCAAATGGTTAAAGAACTGCTTTGAAAACTTCTACGAGCTTGAATACGAGGTACTAGTAAAATTACAAGATTGCTGGTGGACTGTAAATACCCACGAGATTGCTCCGTTTACTCGCATGGGAAATTTCAGACAGGGGCCTTATTCGAATTGATACATCCAAACATACTATATATAATATAATATAATATATAAGGATGTAAACAATTATAGTATAGATAGTATTACCAAAAGATTCTAGAAGATTGCTTTTAACCAAAGCAACTTCAAAAACCTCTTGGGTCGTATCCCGACGAGGTACGAATTGAAAATCAGATAAGTTCGTGATCGCGCGTTTTGAATGGTTTAAAAGATTTTTGATTTGGTTTTCTAAATCCTACTAAATGTAAATGACAAGTAAGTAAATGCACAAAAACAAGTGAGCAAGTAACGACAATTAAACACGCAAGCATAAAAACGTAAACGGGAATTAAAAACGTGACATTTAAGCAACTAAAGCAAATTTAAATCCTACAACTTCAAATCTAATTTTAATAAATCCTAAATGACAAAATAAAATTTTCAGAAAAAGAATTATATTTTTTTGATTTTTATTTTATTAATTATGAATTAAAAACTAATTTAATCTAAAAATATTATTAAAAATACTAAACTAATTTAGAAAATTCTAAAAAATTAAGGAAAAGTACTCTTAACTATTTAAAAGCTATGAAAATTAAAAACTGGAAATAAGCCCTATGGATAAGCTGTTAAAATAAGCACATAAGATTAATAAGCAAAACTTGAAAAATTAAGTTAAGTATTTAATGATGCATGAGTATGACAGAAAAGACCCAAGGGCACGTTTGGTTAAGGAGTGTGTGTTAAATGCATTGAGTGTGTAAAGGGGAGGTCACAGGTTCGAAACCTGTGGCCCTCCTTTTTGAAAAATCATTTTTTTAAATTTTTCTTTTTGAAAACTAAACTTAAGCTAAAAATAAGCATTTTCTGTGAAATGACTTTTTCAAAAAAGCTACAAATAAGCCAGGAATGAGCTTATGAAAAAGGCAAAAATGATTAAGAGCTAAACAAGCTTTTGAGCTTTAACTTAATAAGCCTAAAAGATCCTATAGGCTAGGACAAATTCTGAATAAGCTAAATATACCTATCACTGGACTCAAATAAGCAAAAAGGACTAAAAATAAGCAATTCAAATAAGCTAAAAACAACTAAAAATATTGAAACATGTTAGGATAAAAACAAAACTTAAAGTCTTAACCACTACTTTTAAGCTAAGAAAGTGAACTAATAAGCATTACTAATAAGGAAACAAAAGGAAATAGATGAAGACTAAAACTAAAATAGCACAGATAAGCTAAATTTTAGCAAAACATCTAAGGAATTAAGCTAGAGAAAGCAAATGTAATTGGCAAACTTGATGCTTACTTTTTGAGCCAAATGACCACATTTTAGCTTATTTATGAGTCTTGAAAAACCATTTTGACAACTTAAACCCTAAAAACAAATGCAACCTAAACTACAATAAGCTCAAATAAGCTGAAAACAACAAAAACCAACAAGGATAAAAGCTTAAAAAGATCTGCACATATTGACTTTAAAAACAGATTTCAACAAAAACTAACTTTTCTTTTAGACAATTTAAGAGACAATAAGCTAAGAAAAGAATCTACATTGTAAAAACAGATTAAGAGAAGTGTTGACTTAAGCTATCCTAATCATAAAAAGCAAAAACTATTATCTAAATAAGCCAATAAGCTTGAATAAGCAGTTATGCCAAACACCCCTTTAGGTCATGAAAAATTCATTTTAAGTTAACATAGATCTTTTAAATCCTCAAATGATGAAAACAAATTAAGCACTATGGTTAATAAGACTAAATAAGCAAAAATTATAAACTAATAATCCCTAGAAATAAGCTAACACCTACAGCAATACTAACTGCTTAAGACACCAGTACTAAATACTTTTTAACTAATTAAGAAAGAGATTTTTGCACAATTATAAGCTAAAGACATATTATATTACCCTAAAACAGATTAAGCATAAAGTAAGAAGTAATAAGCAAATAAGAAGTAAAATAAGCAATAAGCATTAAGCAATTAGGCAGAATTAAAGCTATAAAAGTTAAAATGAAACTTACTTGACCCCTTGCTCTAAACAGGGATTAAAGGTGCTCAAATGAGCTTAATCTACAAGCTCAGCTTATGAATAAGTTGTACACAACCCATAAGACCTTCCCGGATTGGCTTATCATCCATATTAGCTTAAAATCAAACACCTTAACCAATAACCTTTATAATCTGAGTGACTAAGCCCAAATAAGCTCAGGAAAGCTTATTTGAACTAATGTAGTCTTAAAAAAACAATGTAGCTTATCAAGGGCTTATTAGCTTATTAGGACAACTTATGAAATCAATTTGCAAATATGAAAAAGGAAGAGTTAAGCACAAACAAAGTTTTTATTAATATTGAAAAAGATAACAAAGCTTTTAAGAGAAAATTACATTAAGTAAAAGACATTAAAATACAATAAGCTACTTCTAAAGCTACTCCTACTCCTAGATAATTATAGCTGTGTGAGCTTCTCATCTATTTATAGTGATGTGATGAACCTTCTAGGCCTTCAGGATGCTCCTCTATCTTTAATCACGACCATCCAATCATAACCAACTCTTGATTAATCAATTTGAGCCATTGATTTAGCAAAACGTCACATCACCCAATCATTATCCACAGGATCGCCAGCGTGGCATAAGTACATGTCAAAGCTTGTTAGGACTTTTAGAAGATGGGAACAAGCGAGTGAGAGTGGGTAGAAATTTACCTTACGTGTTTGTTCTGTGTATGAAAGTAAAAGAGGGAAAGGGGGTAATGAACAATGATTTTGACCAAGGAGTTATAAGGGTGGTTGACCGGGAGTGGACTTGGGCTTTCATAAGTAGTATGATTTTGGGCTAGGTTTAATGGTATTGGGCTGGAAATAGGTTTTGTGTTTAGTGAAAGTGTTATATAACACTTAACGATTGTTAAGTGTTAGTTAACAATCTTTTGGTTTATAGTGTAAAAATTAACGACCGTTAGTCCTTTTGATGTTTTAAGGACTAACGGTGTTATTTATTTTGATGATTTTGGGAATTTTAGGGTTTACGGGCTTGTCTTGGATTTTTCTTTGATAAATGCACACCTTTGGCCTCGGCTTTTCACGCTCTTTCATTCTCGTGTCTGGTTTTGTCCATTTTTGCTTTGATTTTGTCCTTTTTAATAAATATCCATACATGCAAGACACAAATCACAAACAAACGTTTATAATGCATTTTTATCATGTTTTTGGTCATTTTTGGTCTTTTTAGCTCGTTTAATTAGGTAAAAGGTATGTGTAAATAAGCACATACCACGAATATAAAGACTAAATGGGGGAATAATCCTCATCTTGACACCAACCATACATTTAAAGGAGATCATGAAGCAAACAACGTCAGTTGTGATCAAGAAGATCAAGAACATAAGGACGATCCAATTCCTGAACCATCAAACTGCAAGGTCAGGAGATTTGAAATGATGAAGTACTCATTTAATGATAAGGAAGAGTACATTACCATAAAGGAGTCCGAACACCTCAGCCATTCAAAGAAAAGCCTCGACGTTTATCGTGAACTATTACATCTTACTAATGAAGGGTGGGTCGTGACAACACCAAATGAATGATGAAGAGGAAAAAGGTCAAACTTAAAGACCAGCTGAAACAAAAGTGCTCCCCAGGAGACAACCCGGTTATGTTTTTAATTGTTTGTCGCATTTAAACTGTTTGAATTTTATTTCAATTTGAGTCTGTCTGCCCAGACATACATACGGCGTATAGAACCCCTCTGGATACGGCGTATGCATATCTGGACAAATATCAGTTTTAATTTCCAGTATTTAATTTCTAGTATTTAATTCCTAGTATTTAATTGTTTTTACAGGATTACATACGGCGTATCCTAGGGTTTGGGATACGGCGTATTGTAACTTGTATAGTTGTGTGTTTAATTGTTTGCTTGTATTGTAGGTTAGCGAAAGCACGAATTGCACAAACATCTTTTAACTTTATGCAGGACCTTGCTGTAAACGAAATCAACTCTAAAGTATTGTTTGAAAATACCTCGTGTTGACCTCTCTTGGGCATTCTAAAAGCCCCGTTGGTATGTGTGTAATTACACATACCTTTTACTTAATAAAACGACCCTAAAAGACCAAAAATGAACATAAAATGCCATATATATCCTTGTTTTTATGTTTGTATTGTGCAGGTACCGGATATTCACTAAAGGACGAAAAACAAAGCTAAAACGATAATACCGAGCACGAGAACGAAAAGAGCGTGATGAAAAGCCAAAGTTAAAAAGTCAAAGTCAAGTCAAAGCCGAAACCGAAGAAAACTTATCGGGCCAACCCAACCCTTTTTATTGGGCCAAGTCGGCCCAATAAGTCATTTAAATCAAGACTTAAATAAGCCTTTATTTATAAAGGCCCAATTCCCTTTGATATTACTCGGCCCAAATAACTTAAACCAAGCCCAATTCCCTTTTTAACAACAAACTGTTAACCCCATTAGCAAAATACTAGTTAACCTTGTTAGTCTTATAAGGACTATTCATGCAATAACACAATATACAATGGATGACTGATCCTGCTAATTTCCAAAACCTTTTCTCACCACAAAGGACTAAACTTGCAAACCACTAATATAAGTTGAGGGACTTAATGTGTTAAACCCTAAAAACTTTTACCCTGTTAACTCAAAACCATATTTCCCGCCATACCCTGAACCCCACACTATACATCTTCTACCCCTCCCCCCTTACGTGACACTATAGCTAACAGCCAAAACATCACCCTCACCAGCATCAAACCCCACATTACAAAACCCAAAGCCATGTTGGCAATCCCTCAAGACCCCATTGGTTAAGAGATGATGACAAACGAATTAAGGGTTTAGATCAATTGGTTGGGGCCAAGGCAAATGGAGGGTCAGGATTGATGCTTTGAGCTCTCACACTCAACAAACATAACAAGCACACACAACAACTTATATAAAGAAAGAAGACAAAGAACGGGGAGTTAACTAGGATCGAGGAGTAGTTTTCATGTTTAGTTTTATTTTTACTTTTATGTCTTTAATTATGTGTTAGATTTTAGGTTTAAATTCAGTTTTTACTTTTATGTCATTTAATTTTTCTGTCATTTAAATTCTCAAAGCATTGTAACAAGTTTTAAGTTCTTAATAAAATTTCCAGTTTAATTCAAAAGCTCTCTTTAAATTCTGTTCTCAAATATTGTTAAAAGTGATTGTGAGTTTCAATCAGTCACTGTTTCATTGAAATCTCAAGGTTTCTGTTTATTTGGTTTGAATATTGGAGTGCTTTAAGCTGCTAAGGATGATGGATCAGATAAGGATGGATCCATGGGGTTAATATGTTGCAAAACATGGACTTAGGGGGTTAGGTTAGGATAGAATTTCATCTCAAAATCATTTGGACCTCTTGTAAGCTCTCATATTTAGTAGTTGCTATTTTTTTAACTGCTTAGTAGATGTAGTTTAAATGCTTATCTTAAACTGTTATAATGATTAGATCATAGTTTAGGATAAATTTGTCCAAATTGTCTCAATATAGCTTATAGCTTATTTGCTTGTTGTTGTGCTTATTATCCTATTCATATTGCTTATATGTCTCTATTTCATCATATATTTAATCTGTTTTAACTTGTTTCCAAGCTTTACCATCTGTTTTAGTTAAAAAAAATAGATTTAGGTCCTTTAAAGGGGTGTTTGGCACTAGGGTCAAATTGGGTCAAAACAGGATAAAAATTTGTTTTTGGTTCATAAGTCATTTTTAACTAGCATCAAATTAGTCTAATAATCAGTATTTTTAAGTTTTTAAAAGTTAAATCTCAAAACTTATGGTATTTTATAACCATGGTATGAATCTGTTAAGGTTTTGTAAGAATTTAAGCTTGTTTGAATTGGATTCTTTTTTTGTGGCTTTTAGTATTGTTTTCAAGTGTGTTTCATGTTAAAATGCAGTGGTCAAGTGTCTTCATAGTTTACTTAGGCTTTAGTCAAAAATCTGTCAAGATAGACTTTCAGTAAAAAGTTCTATTTTCATTTGAAAAATTAGATGAGCCAAAATGAGTTTTAGCCTGTGATTTTTCTTGCACAAGCTATTTGTTGCATGCTTTTTTATCTGTTTTAGGTTATTTTACATTTTAGTCTTAATTTACTAGCTTAATTTTAGGCTGTAAAAAGCCACCTTCTCTTTTTAAGAAAACCAAACTCAGTAGATGCTGAGTGAGTAAGCCCTTTTGTCTTAGCTTTTTCATAGATTTTTAGATTTTCAAAATACTTTTAAATTGCTGATTTTAGTAGCTTATTGGCCACTCTTTTCAGAGGTATAGACCTCATACCCATAAGGATCCATTAAGTTGCTTAAAAATTAAACCCAAAGAGTACCCCTTAGGCTGCCTTGTCTGCCAGTTTTAGACCCTTGGCTTATTTGCTTAATTTTGCTTTTCTGCTTGTTTTGCTTAGCTTATTTTTGTTTGTCCTTGCTTATTAGGTGATTTAGCTTATCTGTTTTAGATTTCCTTGTTTTTGCCTTAGCTTATTTTGCCTAGCAAGCCTTAACAGTTAGCTTTCATATACCTTAGTGTTAAAAAGTGAATCTGCCCATTTTTCTTTGCTTATTTTTCTAGCTTATTTTGAGTTTCAAAAAAGTTGTCTTTTTAAAGTGTCTTATTTTTAATTGTTTTATAAGTTAGAAAAGGGTTTTAGTAAAAAGGGAGGCCAAGGATTCAAACCCTGGACCTTCCTCTTGTACACAAACACACTTAACACAACATCTGCTAACACTAGTGCCCTTGGGACTTTTCTGCCAATTCTTGCACAAACATTTCTTTTAACCTTGTTTTTTCCTTTTAAGCTATCAGCCAATTAGTGCTTATTTCTAGCTTATTTTTTAGCCGTTTTTCAAAGTACTTATTTCTCTTAGATTCAGCGTCCTTTTAGCTACTTTTCTGTATTTTTTCAGAATTTTCCAAAATCATTTATTATTTTTAATCATTTTTTCTTTTCTAAAATGTTTTTAATTCATAAAAAATTAAATAAAAATAAAAAAAAAAATCTTTTTTAAATAATTTTCTTTTATCATTTCGCACCTAGGAAAATTAATTTTGCATCCGTAGGGTCAAAATTTTACAATTTCGTTTTTTAAAGAACGGGATTAGAATCCCGTTCTCATTTTTGTGTTTTTAAGCTTAAATCACTTTCGTGTTTGGTCTAGTTTTTTTGTTCTTACTTTTTAGTCACTTAGGGTTAATTAAAAGTTAAAAAATCAATTTAGGATTAAATTTCGAGGATTAAATTTCGATATTTTAGGTTTCCGTGTTGCGCCGTTTTTTAATTCCCGTTAACGTTTTAGGTTTTGACTTAAATTGCTTTCGTTTTAGGGTTTCTTTTACTTGTTTTTGCATTTTTAATTAAATAAATAGAATCTAATCAAATATTTGATCATTCAAGCATAAATTCTCAAACCAAAACTCGATTTTTAAATTCACGCCTCGACGGGACACGACTCGGAAAGGTTTTTGTGGAGTTTACTTTTGATAAAAGTAAATCTCTTTTAAAAGCCTTACGGAATATTTATCATTGAAAATTTTGATTCTTATTATATATATATATATTATATATATCTATATATATTTATATTTTATATATATATATATATATATATATATATATATATATATATATATATATATATATTATACTTTATATAATAATATTTTATTTATATATAAAGGGTTTGAATTTAATATCGTGTCACCCGTCAACATCTTTTTTGCTATACACTCAAAAATGTAGAACCACTAGGAGCAAACAATCAGGGATGTTTACTCCGGGTCTAATTTTTTCCCGAGAATTTATTACTACGAGTTGAGATGTGTACTATAATACTGCAGGGAAGTATGTATGAATATTACAGTTGAATGAGCGTGAGAGTGTGTGTTGACGTGTTTGTAATGTGTACTATGTTAGCTAACTATCAATGTGTGTGTGTGTCATGTGATGTGTGTGTGTGTAGTGTTGATTGTGTGTTGTGTACTTGTAGTGTGTGTGTTATCTGTTGTGTTGGTATGTGTGTGTGGTTTGTCAGTGGAATGAGTATCGGAGCAAACTATCAGGGAAGTTTCCTCGGTCTAATTCTTTTCCCGTATTATTTAACTGTTTGTCTATACAACGAGGACGTTGTATAATTTAAGTGGGAGGATGGGGAATTAGAACGTATTTGTCCTCATTTTCACAAATAAAATGCTAACATGCATAAAATGGATCAAATTTAAAAAAATTTATCATGACTTTTTTGTAAAAAAATCACTAGTTACATTACCTAGCACACTATAACCGTTAATGTCTATTTGTGAGAATTAAGCCTATCTGTTTCCAATTGCTTATCAAAATTCCATAAAAATATGAGTGTGCCGGTGATGTAGTGGACTTTAGAACTTGGCCTGGTATATCACTCGAGACCTCAATGATAAGTACTATGGATTTAGATGGAGTAACAAGCTTGACTGGTAAATTTCTAGGATAAAACCAAAAAGCCTACATGTCGTACTATTAACTAGCTACTCTGGTTAGTTAACCCCCGTGTAACCCTTTTGCTTACTCTCATTTTTAGAGTAAAGATACCCTTAGAACAACCTGCTGAGCCATTCCTTTCTTTTTCCACACCAATAAAAAAATTTGTTTCGTTTCGCCTTTACACCTTAGCCTACCGTGTAGATTAAAGCCTGTTTGATCAATGTTGCTAGTTGCTTTCGTGTAAAGTTTTGTAGTTCCTGCGTCAAAGTGAAAATTTCTCTATCTATGTAATGGTCGGGAAAATTGCACAATGCAATGGGGATGTTTGTAGCTCATGTATTTTGATACTTTTGCAATTATGTATTATGTTCGAAGAAGAAAAGTTAAAAGGAAGAATAAACCGGACATATGATGATAGTGAAGACGATGAATTACACTGAGTTTTATGATATATTGGCAAAAAAATGCCGAAAAGACAGTCGGTTCATTGAGTATATACCGAAGATATTATTTGTAAGGATCGATTATTCGTTGATACGCGCAAAAATCAACGATGTAAAGTTTTGTAAAAAGTGGCCGATATCACCACTTTCTTTGTAAAAGTATGTAAAGTTCGGGATGTAAGGGAAGTTGACAGTTATGGGAACGTCAACTTAGGTTGTCTTTGTCATTTCTATGATCGAGGCGTTTGTTCGAGTCTTCATCATGGGACGGTCGGGGAAAGTAACTTGCAACCGCACCTTATTTGTTGGCTTTAATCTATTTGTTTTGTGATTTTTATTTAACAACAATTTTACTTCACTTTCCTGATCACTAATCATATGATCTACTCGAATGAGGATGTGTTCGAGCGTGTGTGTCTATCCCGTGGATTCGAGTGTATATGCATGTCTTAGCTGCTTTGTTTGACGACGACCTTTGGTGAAAGTCAGAAGTTCCACACCCTATATCATTCTTCATCTCAATGAGAATGATTTAAACCCCGAGCCTTCTAATAAATACCCAATATACCTTTTTACTTGTTACTTATTAGCTTTAGAGGTGGAGATGTGTATCTTTGCCAAGCCCATGATACGAAGCTAATCACGACTGAGCTAATGAGCGTACCACTAAATGATACACCCTAGATTAGTTGAGTGATCTGAGTGATTTCATTTCCATATTTCGTTAGGAGCTTGGTTTTGTACAAGTGATTAGAACAAGAAAAGAATGCTTAACAGAAAAATCCTTAACCTCGGTTAGGATACATTTTCAAAATCTTTCTAAAGTCTACTTGAGGACAAGTAGGATTCAAGTGGGGGGATATTTGATATCATCAAATAACGTCATACTTTACTATCATTTATCCCATGTATTTTACCCACTTTTATATAATTATTGCAAGATATTGATACTTAATTGCTTAAAGTTTATTATTGCAGTAATTATGGAGTCACTTGTGAAGAAGAAGCAAAAAGGCGCAATTCTAGAGCTTAAACAAAGACATTTGAAGAAAGTATAAAACTACATCAATACGCCATATCCAGAAAGAAGATACGGCGTATCTGCGCCAGCTCATCACAAGAACGCGTATTGATCAATTCTCGATCCGGCGTATATACTACTCTTCAATACGCCGTATGAACAGATGTTCATCAGTCAAAGATTAGCATTTAATGTTATTGTTGTTAGGAACAAGAAAAGTATCGGTCACTTCTAATATATACGAGTCTTAGCCCGTAGGTTAACGTATGATAAGCTTAGTAAGCTAATATGGCCCAAGGCCCATGGAAGCCTTAGTAAAGCCCATTGACGGCCTTGTATGTAGCATATATACCCTCTCCATGCCTTGGAGAGGGTGGTTGGTTGTTTCATTTCTCATTTCACACACAAAATAATATTATCATCCATTCCATATTACTTTCTATCTCTAGAAACTTTCCAACCCACTTATCTCTCTAGTTCTTGTATAATATCAAAGATTACTAGTATTCTTCAATTGGTATCAGAGCAGTGGAAGTCTTGAAACATGTACTTAAGCTTTCATGATGTCTTTATGTTTTGTCGGTCGGGTATGAGCATGTGGTTATGAATCTTGTGAGCCAGCTGGAATCAGGTACCTTCACCACCATATTTAAGTATCCTGCATTAAAACAGTTAGCAATAAAGAGGGGGGACGAATATGGATTTGTCATTTGCCCGTGTTTGGTTGGAGTAACCTTCGAATCCGTGAGGATCGACCTGTGATCAGGTAGATTCAATTTAAGAAGAATCTCCTTGACAGGATTTCCAGCTGAAGTATAGAATCTTTCTAACACATTTGCATTAGATTCATCAAACTCAGCATGTTCTCATTATCGGAACGTCTCAAAGCAGACAGCACGATAAGAGTGAACCAGTGAGTTACTATCTCACCGATTGAAATAGAAAAATCGATTTGAAAATCAATCAACGTGTCACTTGCTAAAGTGGTTTTGTGACACATCGAGAGTGTTAATCATTTCAAAAATTCATCATCAATCGTCAATTCATATCCTGGAACAAGTTTGATTCTTATAGAATCGTACCATCGTTTCTTTCCAGTTGTCACAAGTTTGATTCGTATAGAATCGCACAAGTCACCTACCATGAGCTTGTTTGATGTTGGCTCAAGCAGGATTTCCATCTTCATTGTGAATACTTAAGTATCACTCAGATGTTCTGGCAAAATCACAAGGATAATGCGTAGGACTCTTAATATATATCTTGTAATTCACATTGTGTGACTTAGCAAGCAGAATTTGACAAGTGTCCTAATGAGATTTATGGATGATCTCTTTTGGCTCTAGACTCAATAGTGCACTTTGATTTTAGTGATCGGAGGCTGGAGCAGACTGCCACCTTTTCAATATCAACTAACTCGGAGTGAGAAAGTCGATAGAAATGCGTGTAATCTCTGTGAGAAATGAAACAAGAGTCTTTTGAGAGACCTTGAGTGGCTAGGGAGGGTTGTGCATAGCGTCACTGGGTCCATGACAGTCTTCAATGTCAGACAACACCTTAGTGTTTCTGACAGTTTATGTATTGACCCGGTTTCTGCCTAAGTGTATGGAGGGCTTCTTTCTTTTCACCCTTTATCCTTACATTTCTTTTTCATTCTTCAACCCCTTCAATACTTACCGAGACTTCATAACTAACACCTTGTTGGGTTTGTTCCAGTGTTAGCTCCATCTCAGTCGGCATTATTCTTGATTCTCACTTTTTCTCCTTTTGTATCATACCTAAGGACTTCTACACTAACTAGTGGATATCCCTGGGTAGATCCCTCCGGTTCTGGCTGGATCATGGGATTTGAATACCTATGCCTAACCACCTTATATCTCCATAAATTTAAGAACATGGCCGGTCTTTTGGGTATTCCATCACAATCCTTCAAAACCATTGAAAATTCAATCAAAGTGTTTGACATAAATATCAAAAAGATTTACACTTTAAGAGTTTTTCCTTATCACTAAAAGCTCCCCCTTAACATGTGCATCATAATCGTAGTACATGTTAAGTGTAGAGTACCTTGAGTCCATTTTATATGATCACAATCCAGTACAATTTAAGTCCAGTTTAATCATATTTTCTCCCCTTATCCAAAATGTTAATCCCTTGATATTTTGGATATCAATTGATTATACGTTCGAGGACAAAATGTATAAGACAGTGCTGAGTACAATAATTTGAAAACTTTTGAATTTACTAAGAAATTCTTGAAAATTTTGTACTCGAGCACTCCTTAGAATCACCATTAAGTCTACACTATATATATTCACAAGATTATTATGTATGAGGTTTGACCTGAATGATGAGAACATCATATGATAGAATCATATGGTTCTTTTGTCGCAGCCGTAGGTCTCCTTCGTACAATCTCCCACCAACGAACTTTCTAAGCTCCTCATTAACTTTCAAGATTTTTTCAAGATTATTATGTATGAGGTTTGGCCATGGAGTGGTGTGTTTAGTTTTTGTGTTCAAAACCTTTACAAAGAGCGAAATCTTGATTTAAAATTTTTCGGCTTAAAAACCTTAAAGTTGTCATTTTTCTTGTTCCTATAGAGTTAGTAACACTAGTTGTACAAAAATTTTTGCAAAAAACCAATCAAAAATGTGTCTTTTTGAGTTTTGAAATATTTGGTTTCGTCATAGTTATAACCGAACTAGTCGTCATAGTTTTAACCGAACGAGTTGTTTTAGTTGGAACCGAACGAGTTGTTATTAGTTAAAACCGAACTAGTTGATTTTAGTTTGAACCGAACTAGTTTTCTTCTATTGGAACTGAACTAGTTAATTCAGTTGGAACCGAACTAATGAACCGAACTAGTTGTAATCACTTGGTACCGAACTAGTGAACCGAACTAGTTTACTCCTTTGTCAACCAAACTAGTGAACCGAACTAGTTTACTCCTTTGACAACCGAACTAGTGAACCAAACTAGTTTACTCCTTTGACAATCGAACTAGTGAACCGAACTAGTTTACTCCTTTGTCAACCGAACTAGTGAACAAAACTAGTTTACTCCCTTGACAATCGAACTAGTAAACCGAACTAAACAAGATTTTTGTCAACCGAACTAAACTAACTTCTTTGAATACCGAACCAATCAAGTTGTTTGAGAACCGA